>QTSX02003817.1:54014-100844 GCA_014839935.2 Entomophthora muscae | reverse complement strand
TTCCCAAGGTTCAGTATAGTGGGGACAATAGACAGGTCTCCAATGTTTTCCTCAATAGGAGGACTGGTAATTTCAGGTGTAGTTGGCTCTTGTATAGGGGGAGGCAAGGGACCTGAAAATGTGGATGCAAAAGGGATAACTGAGGGGCTTACAGCCCCTGTAGTGAGCACCATTTTTGTTGTGTTCTGAGGCGCGGCACAGACACACAACAGGGAATCCTAACCTTAAGATTGGATTTGTACTAAGTCTTGGTTAGATGGCAGGGAAGGCTATGAAATTACCTTGTGGCCCTGGATGAATAATCTCTAATAGTTATGGCTAGAGAGAGGCGCCAAAGTGCTTGAAGACACAAAGAAAAAAATGTGAATAGAACTTAATTTTTATTGGTGAATAAGAAATGTAATATATAGTGGTTTTCAATACTAAAAAACAATACCAGGACGGTAGGATCACTTGCCACAAGCATGAGTGGGGCAAGTGAGTTGCTGCAGAGTCAGGAAACCAAACAATTTTATTTCCCAGTTCAGATACAGACTCATTTTGAGGGGCAAAAGCAAAAGAGAGATTTGTCCTTGAAATAACCCATTGAAGGCAAAATCAAAACATGGTGAATGGCAGCATTCACAACAATATGCCATATTGGAAGAACATGCCAACTTGCTCCAAGCTTCATGCTTTGCTGGAATTGATGAGCTTGGACTTCCTGGGAATTGACCCTTGGCCTTGCCCTTGATCCCTTGTGACTCTCTGGTTTGCCTCACTGAACCAGAAAAGTACCAGACTCTGGCTCTCTTTGACAAGTACATGGTAGTCTTTTCTAGAGATGACTTGGACCTTGGAAAAGCCATTAGAGTAGAGCATACTATTGAAACCCAAGGACAGCCTCCAATCTGGTCTTGTCTTATTTGCCATAGTCAAGAAAAACAGGCTATTGCTAACAAAGAGCTTCAGAAGCTACTAAGCTCTGGATTACTGGTACCCAGCAAAAGCCCTTGGTCTTACCCCTTCTTATTTTCAAAAAGAAAGATGGCTCAAACAGAGTGGTCATTGACTATAGAAGGCTGAACTCCATCACTAAGAAGGACTCCTACCCCCTTCCACATATTGATGATACTTTGGACAGACTGGGAGGAGCCAAGTTCTTCAGTGCCATGGACCTAATCAGCAGCTATTGGCAGATTGACCTTCCACCTGAGGATCAAGAGAAATTCACTATCATTACTGAGAAGGGACTATTCCGGCTCACACAGATGCCCCAAGGACTGACTAACACCCCTGCTACTTTCCAGAGGGCTATAGATGCAGTTATGGGTGACCTAAAGCTCATATCTGTGCTTGTATACCTGGATAACATTAATGTCTTCTCCAAAACCTTCAATGAGCATCTACAGCACTTGGAAGAGGTCTTCCAACAGTTACTGAAAGCCAACCTGTAGCTGAAGCCATGGAAATTTAGCTTTTTCAAGGAACACTTGGAATTCCTAGGGTTTGTGATAAGCAAAGATGGTTTACATCCTGTACCTGCTAAGGTGGAAGAAATTGCCAAAATGCAGGTACTATCCAACAAACGTGATATACAAGTCTTTCTGGGAATAATTTTTTACTATAAAAGATTTATCCCAAACTTTGCCACACTTGGTTACTCCTTGTTCAATATTCTCTATGCCAATATGGAATTCTTTTGGAGCTCTGCCTGTCAAAAGGCCTTTGACACTCTGAAGCAGACCTTGATATGTGCCCCTGTACTGGCCTATCCTAACTTTGAGAAGCCTTTTGTGGTTCACACAGATGCTAGTCTCACTGCCATTGATGGTGTCCTTTCCCAAATAGATGATAATGGATTAGAACACCCTGTTGGTTATTGTTTATGTACCTTTTTTCTCATGAACGTAACTACACAGTGACTGAAAGGGAATGTTTGGCAGTAATCTACTCTTACCAGAAGTTTAGAGTATACTTACATGGTGTATAACTTACTGTGATTACTGATCATGCTTCCCTCCAATGGTTGAAAGCATTGAAGGATCCAGAAGGAAGACTTTCTTGTTAGGCTATCAAGCTTCAAGCCTTTGATTATGACATAGGGCATTGTGCTGGTGCCATTCACCAGAATACAGATTGTCTCTCCAGATTGCCTAACATTGCCCTTGTGTCCTCTATTGCTGATGAGCTTTATGACAAACTACTGGTTGACCAATCTTTGTGGGGGGAAGAGCCCACTGAAATCCAAAATGTTCTTAAGAAGCTTTCAGTGGACACCAAGGTTAAAGATGGTCAACTCTTTAAGCTTTACAAGGATAACTGGTTACCATATGTACGCCCCTCACCCAGAACAGACTCTATAGTTGCCTCACACAAAGCTACAGCACATGGAGGAATAAAAAAGACCCTTGCTCAGTTACAGCAGAATTGCTACTGGGAAGGAATGACCTCTGATGTTGCTGAGATTATGGCTTCTTGCTTGACTGCAATGTTGAACGGCCAAAGGTTGCATGATTCCAGCACAAGCTGATCCACCCAGGATTTGCCTTCCATACTGTGGCCATTGATGTGGTGGGACCCTTATCAGTCTCAAAAGGGAAAAATAGGTACATTATAGTGGCTGTAGACCAGTTGACCAAATGGGTTGAGCCAAGGCTATCCCAGATCAGTCTGCCCACACTACGGCCATGTTCATCTTGGAACACATCACCTATTGACATAGATGTCCTCAGATGCTGTTAAATGACAATGAAACCAACTTCACCAGCTATATGATACCCAGAATAAATCAACTGATGGGTATCAGAGGCACATTGTCCACCCCATACCATCCCCAAACCAATGGAATAGTTGAACAGACCAATGGAAGTTTAATACATATCCTCAGGAAACTAGCACACCAAATGAGTCAGAATGGGACACTTACCTGCCTGCAGACAACTTTGCTTACAGCATTGGCTACCATAGAGCAACAGGGAAAACCCCCTTCCAACTCCTGTATGGACGTCAGCCTGGTTTACCTCCTCATCTGTACTCCTTGGTGAAACCTAATCCTGCTGTCACCCCAGAAGCCTACCTCCATAAGCTGGCCCAGACTTTGATCAGAATACAGGCTGAAGCTTATACGGTCATCCTGAACACCAAGCAAAAAGATATGGAGCATGCCCAGACTAAATGCTCTTCCCTCCCCAGCTATCAGATTGGAGATCTAGTCTACTTCTATAGCAACAGAGGCTATGGGTGTGAGAGCAAACTTGCCTCCCTATGACACAGACCTGTTAAGGTCATCCAGAAAGTAGGTGCTGACAGTTATACACTAAAGGAGTATGCCACTAGACAGCTGGTCACTAGAGTCCATGCAAAATACATGCCTATGGCTTCTAGTGGTCAGGAGTAGTCCCCCTTTAGGACAATAACCTGGAAAAAGAAAAAGACTAGTAAAATATTCCATGGGTTGTTGTCCACATTGCAGAAAAAAAAGGAATAAGACAATATATGAAAGAAAAAAGGCTTTATTGGAAATTGCAGCACTTGGAAATCACTGCTTTCAAGTGGCAAAACATTGTGAGAAGAACCATACAGTCCAACATATACTCCTCAGTGTAGTCCTCCTTGAAATGCCACAGACAGAAGATAGGATAATCAGGATACTTGTCCCAAGCCTGCGCCCAATTGAGACCCATCCAGACTGGGAATTTGATTCCCACTACCAAGGCATCCCAGAACAGATGTTCTCTGCTCCATTATTTCCAATTTAAGGCAATATCAGGGTTATAAACCTCCCTCATGAGCCCCTCAAATAGTAAGGGAACATCTTCTAACTCAGCCACTGCTGGTTTGTCCAAAGGAACTGCAAAAAAGTGCCCCAGCAAGGCCAATCTGGGGTACATGCCCTTACTCTTAAGGTTTAAGGCTGTAAGGAGGCCTGTTGTTACCTGTTAGATACGGAAATTCTTGTAATCCTTGTTGATCCAACTGGTTACCTCCAGGTCTACCTTTCCTTTATGGCACCAAGCCCTAATTATTCCCCAGACCACCGCTAGAACCAGGTCAATCTGTTCTTGATCAAACTTCTTTCCCTGCCACTCAAAGTTTTGGAGTTGACCCTCAGCAAACTTCAATGCTGCTTCTTGGTCCAAACAGAAATGATAAAAATTCCCTTCCTCAACTTTGGCCTGGATTATGACAGATGAATCTTTCAACACCTCTTGAAATAAGGCATGTAGATGAGGCCCCTTTACCAGTTTGATCTCCTTAGCTTCCTTCTTGTTTAGAACACCAGAAAGATCAAACCAGGTGACTCCTTTTTCCTGTTGAGCCTCTATTCAAACTACTGGTTCTTGCACCTGTGATATCTGGACTTGAATTATCAAATGTTCAGCTCTCTTCTGGTCCTTATTTTGGGCGCTCTTTTCCTTGGACAACCTGGCAGCTTTATTTGCCATTGCTCTGGCTCAAATGGTTGAGGCTCTGGAAGCTCTGGATGAATTATTGTGGTTATCTGACATGTGCAATCCTTGAGTACAACACTCTCTATTTATACCCTTGTCCATTACAGTGATGGGAAATGTTGTAAATTAGATTGCATGAATAGAATGATCAAGGCTATCAGCAGAATTAATTCTGATGGTCAAGGCTAATTCAGTTTGCACTCAGGTTTGTCAGATCTAACGTATTTGCATTCCTTGATTAAACTTGGATGTTAAAACATTCTGGTCAACCTTTTACATCCAAATGGATTGGGTTTGGGAACTGCTAGCAACTTCTGTAATGGGCAGCTGCAACTGCAACCCACTCCAGAGTAATGTGCACTTACTCTTCCCTGTTGGATTGTCTGGATCATCCCTAAAAGAAAGAAATGCAGATGCAAGAGCCTGATGGATCCAAGAAGATGCTGTAATGTTCCAAATAATTGTGCAGGTGTTAATAACACTCCTGCAGCCATTGTGCAGCTTTCCAAGTATATGAACTTACTTTATTTACTTCAAATAAAACACACTTTTACAAATTTCACCTATTGCCTTTAGCTCTACTCAGTTGTTACCTTAGAACTAAAAGGTAAAGACTCCAGAGATAAAGGCTGGTATTAATCCATGTTTAGGCCTACAACCATACTCTTACAAGCTAGCACTCCAGACTTTAACCTCCAAGACGTCCATAAGGCCAAAAATACAGTACTTTGGTTGCAAACCAAATTAATTTGGCTATGGCATACAGAAGGATGGGTAAACTTTTGCAAGTAGTCCTTTATGTGATTGACAGTGCAGAGATCTTGGCAGAGTTGGTCAGGGTTGACTTGGGAGAGATTCTGGAAGAGAACCAAGGTGTTTTCAGCAGAAGGTTGCTGAATAGCAAGATGCTCAGAGAAAGCACCATTTCCAGCAACACCAGAGTCCATGACGTGGATGGCACTACAGATGGTGTCCTTGGAGGGGGAAGAATTGGCGTCCATTTCTAAGGGAGCAGAATCTTGTAAGAGCAGTGGTTATCCAAAAACAATGGCTTGGGGACGTTGATGTTCAGGCATGAAGTGACTGAGGGTGGGCAGGCCATAGGGAGCGCCTTCTCTTTCCCCAGCATAAGAATTGGCAGCAGTGAAGGCCGGCACTTGGTGATAGGGGGAAGCAGTGGCAGAATACTCAGCCAGGAGCATTTCTCCCTCCTCATAGACAGAACTGTGGGGGTGGGGCTAGTGGTGTGGTAAGAAATGAGCGCCAATGTCATATTTGTAGCAGTATAGGGTGCTATTTTCTACAAACAGTTAGTCAATGATCCTAACTCTTAATCCTATACATGGTGTTGGTATAGTGATAGCCTTTGATAGGACAGAAGAATATAAGGGTATAAAAAAAAAACTGGTATTTATTTAGATAGTGATGTGTTAATATAGTATGGGGTGGTAAAATTGCCACCAGAGGAAAGGAGGCAGAGACAGAAGGACTTGCCAAAAAGAGGAGAGTGGAAATGCACAGCAGAAAGAGCCGCGCCAAGAAAACAACCAGTTTTGTGCACCTTGCCTAATGGAGGCAAGTGGCAATTATTTTATTGTCCTATTAATAACTTTGGAAGTGAAGCCTGCACTCAATGCATAATCTAGATACACTTCAAACACCCATTTTTAGGCGTTTTAAATGTATTTAACCCTTTTAAAACCATGTTGCAATAGGGCAATTGTGTAATTATGTGATTGTTTCATTGCTTAATCCATAAGTGGACGTTTATTTGTCTAATACATTCAGAATCTGTGACCAGAAGGTTTTGAAATCTATATTTTTATATTAGAAATATGGATTTTTTGGCTTTGAGGTTGCTTTCAAAAAAATAAAGTTTGTGCTTTGACTGTTGATATCTTTGGTTTTTTCACCCCACATAGTGGTTCAATTTTTGCACTTAGTTTTTTTTGATTTATGCTTGGGTTGTTTTTTACTCTTTGTTTATCCTTGCATGGTATTGCAATTTTTTTGGGACCCAGCATGCCCTAGACAATCAGCTAGCCTGCCTGGAGATAAAATAACCAACAGTGTGTAATCATTGCCAACTGCTACATAGAAGGAAAACCCCCTTTCTGACTGCAAATGGTCAGGGGTTTGCAAGGTCCACGTGCCGCAAAACCCTGACATTGGAATTAAACACAAAATTGGGTCCCTTTGTTATTGGGAAATGGTAAATTAGGAAAGCAATTGTTCAATTGTGCAATCAGGCGCTCAATTGCTTGCAGGTTCTAATAATAGCTGTGGCACCTTGGCATGCTGCAGCCAAACCCATGAACATGAAGAAATAGCCAATGCCCTTCCCTCCCCAGTTCCCAGTGCACAAATTTTAAGCCATTTTGCAAGTATCACTGAAAATGATGCTATCAGGCCTCTGGTGGCACAAAAGGCTAAGTATTCCTCAGTAGTATAAGTAGTGAGGAGGAGAAGCCTTTCCCACTGTTGACATCTTAAAATAAACAACTTTATGCCCAGGACCCATTATTTTCTTGCAGGTATTATCTATTTTTGCACCAATATAATTATTCTGTTTGCATCTATTTGCGAATCTACTACACGCTATAATCATGCCTATCTATTCCCTCCTGGTTCTGCTCCTGCTCATTTGGTTAAGCCACCTTGTGCCATTGGCTTGGAGTTCTTCCACCCTCACCACCTGGATCTTCCTCCTGGCCATTCTAGAGGCCTTATTCCAAATATCATGAAGGAGATCTCTTTCATTCTTCCCTTGCCTAATGTGCCTCCTACCCAAGACTTCAGTAAGTTGGGGTTCATCTAAATTACAGTATTAGGGCTGGCTAATCAGGCCGTGCCCCATACCAGAAGTTGGTGTCCCCTAGCTACTTCTGTGAATTACATCATCAGGATTGCACCAATTGTATACATGGCCTTTCAGGACCAGCCTGCCTCCCCTGTGGGAGTCCAGCCAGACTCTGGTATGGGCCGTGGCAATTTTAGGGATTTGCAGCACATAATGTTGTAGTATTTCCAGCTTTAGTTTACTTTACATCTTATTTTCTTTTCATGCTTAAACATGGCTATTGAAATTGAATTTTTTTACTGATTTTAGTCATAGTCAAGCTTCTTGGTTTGGTGTTGTTCCCTGCCTCAAAGGGCAGGCCTTTAATCAATCTTAAGTTTGAGTTCAAACTTAAGTTTATATTGATAATTTATTAGTATGATTCAATCAAATAATTACCCTGGTTTTTGCTCTTGTTCCAGGTTTGCACTCGCTTTTGGTTTTTTTTGCTCTTGCGTGTTTATGCATGGTTTTATTTACTTTTTATATAATTCCTATTTTAAAGATAGGTTTTCTTTTCACTTTTTAACTCTGCTTACACAACCACCATCTTCTTCTTCTGCAGCATGCAGATCTTTGGCTTGCTGTTGCCAGCAGTTTTCCCCACCACCATGTGTTCTCCCTTTGTTTATCAAACTCACCTGCCAAGAAACTCTCTCCTTGCCAATGAAGATCTTCTCCAGGACTTGGCTTTTATGCCATATGAATAAAGACACCAGAAAAGTAAGCTCATAAGCTGAAATTATAAGTGTTTTCCCCCCAATCACTGTCACAGGTTTTTACTTCAATCTTTAACCTTTTCTTTTCAAATCTTCAAATTCTAACTTCAAAATTTACTTAGGTTATAATTTTTTAAAAAGGAACTTAGGTTTATAGTAAATACTTTTTTAGGTCTCAAATTGCTTCCAGAGATAAAACAGCTAGCATAATTAGAATGGAGATTGCTAGACAACAAGCAATTAGCTTGTTGTCATCATTTTTAACATTAGGGATAACTTGACTAGTTTTGTGTTGAGATATTCCCATGGAAAATATCCTGACGTAGATATACCTTTGGTTACAAAAAAATCTTTAATTAATACTTTGCTCTATATAGTTTGTTTAGGACTAATTAACTCTATGACACCTTTTGTGTCTAATCATAAGTTTTTGGCAGGTCTTTTAAAAGTACATCTACAAACTGTACCTACTTTCCTTTATCTTTTAAACTTAAACCTGAATGCATTACATGGTATAGTATATAATCTTGTGCCTTATTGGGAAAGACCTTACATTTGGATTGCTTTGTCCTAGTTTCTTACCACACAGTATTTTTCTGAGCTTTGGCGCTAAGCAAAATCAATTCATATGCAAATAAAATTAAAAGCCAATGAATTTTTACTGGTTAACAATAGAATTGGATTCACTTGAATTTTGTTTACATCTGGATCAATTTTGTTTAGCGCCCAAGCTTTGAAAACTACCACACATTCACTTCATATTATAGCTCCTGCAACTATTATTTGAGTTTACTAGCGGCTTTTATTTATGGTTTGAAATTTGGTTCTTGGATTCAACAATCCTGCAATTCCAAAAAACATAGTGAACCTAACAAGAACAAAGGATGGCTTCAAACAATCCAATTGTGATCCTACTCAATTCATTATGTCCACTTGAAATATGCAGCTTGGCTTGAAATTTGCAAAGTGTCTATGAGATCCCAAAATATTCAAATAAAAATACAAAAAATTCAATTTAATTAAAAAAAGGCAAGATCACAATTGTTATTTGAAATTTTGGGTGAAGGATTTGACAATCCTGCTATTTGCCCTACTGGTTCTGGATCTACAGTAGGGTCCAAAGCTGGGTGGGTCACCTTGTTTCTCAGCATATAATGCAGCTATACATATGAAGGATTATTTTATTGATGGAATTAACCAACTAGGCTTACTTAGGCATGTATATTTTCAATAAAGCTTATCCCTTTGCCTTTACTAGCTTTGCTGTTTATTTTATCAATAGGGATACCAATTCAGTTGGATCCAGTTAACAAGATTTAGATCCAAACCCTAGTGAAACCGGTGATCAAACTATTCTGAGTCCTGGATCCATCCCCAAGCCACCCCAAATAATGAAGAGGTTAAACAACCCAACTCTGGCTGGAATAATTAAACATATCAAAATATCTTATTGAGTCACTAACCCTTTAAATCTCTAAAGCTCACTTTACCACAGCCAGGCCACAATTAGTCTAACTGAATTCAGAATAGCACTGTATTTCTCCACTTGCTCCCAAAGCAGATACCAAGAACAGATATCCCTACAGATGGATCCACCAACAAGTTTCTATTGCAACCCTTGTAAGTATCACTGCTTTATAAACTGGCTTGTTGTTATGCCACTTGCCCAACCTAAGTTCTGCACTTTTGTGGTTGAGGTTTTCAGTTGCTTTAAAAATATAGGCATGTTAAAGTAGAGTACCACTAAATTTCTTCTAATTCTTTTACAGGGTTTATAACAAACACAGTTCTTTGAACTAGTTTGGCTCCTATCTGATCTGAAATAGGGTCACTTACCCCATACCACTTGACTGAAAAATTCTAAAAGCTGCTGTGCTTGCAGCTTGAATGGTTATATATATTTACAATAAATTTAAATTGATAATCCTTTGGAATGGTTCTTTAAATGTGATCTTTCATTTGTCTTTGGGAAGGTAAACCACCTGGTTTTAATATTTTATTGATAACTTTTTTGAATTAAACAGGCTATAAGTCATTGGAGCTTAAAAATGGCATTAAAGGCTAGGTTAAAATATTAATTTCAACTTCCCATCAGAATTTGGATGAGTAAAACCTTGTATCCTGAATAAAAATCTAAACCTTTAGCTTGTCTGACTAGGTTCAGAAAATTTATGCAATGGCCAATAGACAGACAAGCATCAATAACTTAATCTAGAGATCCCTATAAAAATCTATTGTAAAAGGGGAAACTTTGTCTTCTTTTACTGAATTTATACCCTTCATCTTTTGCTAATCAACTCTTTCATTATTTGATTTTCAACATCAATCATCTTGTTTTGTTGTTCTGGCATATTTAGCTCTCCAGCCAAGACGTAAGCATTGACCGCTCCCTTTATAAATTTTTAGTGTAGAGATTTAATTTATCAATCGGAGAGGAAAGACGAATTTCCAGGAATAAAGCTAGCTAGTCGAGTATCAGTTTAAACAGTTTATTCTAGACTGAACTTTTCAATACCTTTTCTGCCTAGCTCTCCCTATTGGTTTTATTCCTATCAATCTTCAATAGCTTTTAGAGATATTTATTATAATTTTCTTTCACTCTAGCTTTTCATAAAGAATGTATTTGGTTTCTTCTTTTAGTCCTGTAAATCTTTCCAGGTAGAAATGGCTCAAGTTGGGTGAGCAGGAAATTTCAACTTAAATTTAAAATAAAGGAATTATAATTCTCGGATTAAAATCAGCCTGGCTGCATTAGCCCAATTTCAGTTTCAAAGCATCCCTTTTACAGCTTCAATAAAATCTCTCTAAATTTTCAAATGGTTTCCCTTCAACCTAACCTTGGGGTGCTAGGATCTCAGAGCTGTTTTAAAGCTACCATGGTTAAAATTTCTGACACTCCAACTAAAGTCAAGGCTTCTCGACCTCCATTGGCCTCCCCAGCTAGTCCTCAGTTGAGTTTGAGTAAACTAACTCAAGAGGATTTAGACGCTACCAGCAACACTGAATCCATGGGGGAAATTATCGAGATGGAATTATCTTCCAAGCTGTTACATCGTGCCACAATTAATAAGAAATCAGTTTTGGCAAAGTCCTCAATAGAATCTAAGAGCCAAGGCTCAAATGAAGCAACTTATACACCCAAAAGACCTGAGAATAGAGCAGCATCTTTGCCCTCCAAACCACCTAGAAGAAAGCGTCCCAAGCAAATAATCTTTATTTCCTCGGACTCAGACGATTCCGTTGAAGCTGAAACTTATGAGGTACATATTTGTATTTGTAAAATGCTTAATTTTAGGTGGAAATATTATTGGGCAAAAAAGGAACCAAGGTAACTTAGCTGTGCAGCCTTATTTAACATAGCTAGTCTTCTATAGAATATTTAGTCAAGTGGAAAGGATATAACATGGCTTACTGCTCATGGGAGCCAGTAAAGAATCTAGATTGTCGTGTGTTGATTGAAGCCTTTGAAGAATGCCTTTGTGGACTCAATACAAAGCTTATGGGTCAATATGATCCAGCAATAGAGAGCATCATTTCAAGTCTAGTAAGCAGCTATAATCACAATATCCTAATCATCAGTCAATTGCAGATAGAGAAACCCTTGTTTGTCTCCCCAAGAATATTTCTGACTTTCTCTTACTTGTAAACAAAGATGTTGGCCCTTCTATTTCGGTTGTTAATACAATTGATGCAGATGGCCCACCAGAGAATTACGAATACATTGCCAAGAGTTTGCGTGGAGAAGGAGTGCCGCCCATTGACTCTGCATTTCTTGCTGGGTGTGAGTGCAAGGGATCCTGTCACACCTCAAGGAATAGTGATTGCTCTTGCCTTGATCCCGACTACCAAATGATGCCGTATGACAAGGATGGTCTTCTTCAACTGCCACCTAAGCATGCCATCCATGAGTGCAATGTCAATTGCAGCTGCCCTCTAACCTGCCGTAATCGTGTGATTCAACGTGGCCGGACCGTCAAGCTTCAAATCTTCAAGACGGCCAATAAAGGCTGGGGAGTTCGCGCGATGGAGAAGATTCCCAAGGGGCGATTTGTTGCTGAGTATGTCGGTGAAATCATTACAAGCGAAGAGGCTGAGCGCCGTGGCCTAGAGTATGATAGCCAAGGACGTACTTATCTGTTTGACCTTGACTATAAATATGGTCACAATGAAGACTGTCCCTATTCCATAGATGCCTACAAGTATGGTAACGTCACTCACTTCATCAATCACTCCTGCGATCCCAATATCGCAGTTTATACCACTTTCTATGAGTCTGTCGATTATGATATTCACAGCCTAGCGTTCTTTGCGATCAGAGATGTTCGCAAGTATGAGGAGCTTTGCTTTGATTACTCTGGAGATACCTCTAGTGAATCGGCAGCTGCCTCAAGCCAAATCACAGATCAAGGGTCATCTGGTAAATTCACAAAGTGCCCCTGTTATTGTGGAGCACAAAACTGCCGCAAATTTGTCCACATTGCCTAGTCTAAGATTGTCATTTAACATCCAAAGTTAATTGCCCAATTTTCAATGCTTTCAATAAATGCTGGTAGTGATTTTATATAAAGGGCTTGGATGATTCCACATGGGCTAAGACATCACAGACCTGAACTAGAAAGTATGAAGTTTAGCAAGATCTTTAGGGCTGATCTGTATTGAGCATATGTTAATAACTGTTCTAAAGTACCAATAGGGTTCAACCTTATATCCCATCGCATTAATTTATGTCATCAATTTCTCTGTCAATTTGATAGAAAACAAAGTGGCAGAAACTGTGGGGCTTATCTTCAAAAAGACTCTGGCATTTTTCAATAAGCTTGATTTTATGCAGATCGGTTACAATTGAATTTTCTTTTCTGTATTTTTAATTAAATTAGCCTATTTTCTACGGCCATTTGAAAATATAACTCAATAGTGAATCAACTATATATAAATAAATCTTAATTTAATTTTGAAAAACACCATGCTGGATTCCACAGCTTTAAGTTCCGATGCACTGTTGTATTGGGCTTTGAGTTGGTATAGCTGTTGTATCGCTTAACTCAGTATTACAGCTTGTACTTCTTACCAAAGACTAAGTTGAGACGTTATCTCAAACACCTAGTGTGTATAACATATAATAATCAATCCCTTATTGTTTATCAAGTACGAGAGTTATATAGAGTAATGATAATTGATTTCTGCCAGGATACGCCAAGACCCTCCATGGCTCCAGTCATTTTTGCTCAAATCTCACCCCATATTAACTTCTGATCTTAGGATCAGAGTTAATCCTGATTAATAATACAACCTAGAGAAAATTGACCAGCCTACCCTTCATCTGGTGCTTGAAGTCTAATAGATTGCCATGTCATCTTTAACAGGGATGGTTATTTTAATAACCATCACCATGCAGCACTCTGGAAAGGCAAACTTTGTCGTAACTGTGCTGTTTTTAGCAGAGTTACAAGGGAAAAATATTTAGAAACTAGATAATATTCTTTATTGAGAGATAGGTATTATATAGTCATTGTGAATCATGGATAACAGGAACATGATAGTGTTGATCACACAGTGGGATGGTGAAGGGGGTGGCTTGATCCTGGTAATGAGTCAAGTGCCAAAACGAGGTATCCACCATAAGGAATCATCATCTGTTCATGTTGATGGATTTGGAAATTCAAGTTAACTTCCTAGTCTGGCTCCAAGTAGCTGGATAATTGGGTTGCAGGTCACAAACCTGCTTACTTGAAACCTTGTTGGTGGTTGAGCCTGCTGTTCTGACACCCCCCCAACTGAAGGTCAGCCTCCTCTGGAGGCAGGTCGTCAGGGAAGTTGTCAGAAGCTTGGGCGCCATACTGGACTAACTGTTGTTCTGTGGCGGGTAGGGTGGTCTCACACTATCTCTGTCTTGCCTTGCAGGGTCTCTGGCAATCATGGTGGAGGACCTTGACTTGTTTACGTTTCCTGAGTCCTTGCACAAGGTAAGTGTTATTTTTGTTTACCTTCAAGATGATCACTGGGCTAATTTCTTGGGTTGTAATTTACTTTTGTTGATGTTCATGACCAAAACTTTGTCACCAACCTTGTGTCTGTTTTGGATGGGGATGAATGTCTTTTGTAGATGCTTGTTTTTTCTTTCTGTTTGATCACCATTGGCCTCTATGACATGGGGATCTGAACAAGGGGGAATCTTGCTTGGAATTTCCAGCTTGGGTCCTGATAACGCTTGGATGATATTGGACTGTGTGCCATATACTAACTCAAAAAGGGCTTTTTCCGGTGGATCTGTTCACACAAGTCTGACATACAAGCAATGCAGCCAATAGCTGCTTATACCAGTCTTCAGGTCTCCCGGCAGTGAGCTTGGCCAAGGCTTGCATGTGGCTGTCATTTAGCCGCTCCACATATCCATTGGACTGAGGATGATAAGGTGTTGTCACTGTGTGCTTGACCCCATTCTTGGCAAGGTATACATTGGTACCTTCAGAGGTCAATTCTTTGCCTCCGTTGGTTATCAGGAGTTCTGGCTTTCCAAACTTGCTGATTATTTCCTTCCCTATGAATTGTTGCACATTGTTGCCAGTATGTGTTTTCACTGCTTGTGCCACTGGCCATTGTGTGGCAAAGTCTATTGCGGTGATGATGTACTTCTTCTCATTATGTTTTCTGGGCATGGGGCCTACAATGTCTAGGGCCCACACCTTGAAGGGTAGTTGCGTGCAAATAGGTAGTACTGACTTAGGTGGGGTTTTGCTTCTTGAAAACTTCTTTCATACTTCACATTGTTCTAAGACTTTCTGAACATCTTGGTACAGGGTTTGTCACAAGTGACAAACTCCTATCGACTATGATTATTGAAAAGCCTCAACTACAGGATTCAAACTCTGATCCCCTGCAGGCCGCCAGCCCGCAGTTTTTTGGGCTCAAACCAGAGCAGGATTTGACTTCAGAAAATCCTTTGAGGCTTGATGAATCTAATTCACCTACATTGATACCTCCCACGCTAAAGGTTCCTGTTAACTCAACCAATCAGCAGACGGTTTCAGCCATAGATCCCAAAATAACTCAGGCCCACTCAGAAGGGGAGACAGAGAAACTTCCCATAGAATGCGGGCCACCCAGAGACAACCAACCTCACAACCCAACTAGGAAATTTGAGCGTTCACAGTTCAAGCCAATCAATGAAATAACCCCCGCAATGGATGCCACCAAGGACTGGGAAGACCCAGTAAACAGGAAAACCCGGGCCAAGGGAATTTGTGAAAGTTTTACTATGACAGAGGGGCATACTTATACCCTGGACCTCCAGGAAGATGCCCATCACCATTCTTGTAATAAAGTGACATGAACCTTTGGCTCAACCAGATCATACCTTATTTGTTATTAGTTCTTCATCATTTACAGCCTACGTCTCATGGTTCTGCACCCTATGCTCACCCGCCCCAAGAAACCACAGACCAGCTGCCTGACCTTTACCGTCCACCAGGAGCTCTCTTTAGCCCAGTACATTTCACTAAGTACCCACCTAACCTGGTGTATTTGGAGTTTACTCTAGAGGAAATCCTAATTCACGACCCTGAAGCTAGAGCTAGAGAGACAGAAGTCCTTTACAGAGAAGGCACCAAAATTATCCAGCCCCCTCTTCTATTCCGCAACAAGTATAATTTCCTGCCCGCATATTTAGTTCCAATGACACTGCCCCTCACCCTGCGGCCTGACCGCCCACAAGAATCCATTGCCACTAATGAATCCACTTCCACCCAGATATTTGGGGTGATATATATCCCCCTCACTGGACTGATTGATTCTATGGTGCCTGTAAGCGGACCTTGGGCAGTCCTTGGAAAATTGTTAACTTATATTGTAAAGGTAGCCCCAATACTGTGGTGGGATCTCCCTGCTGGGCCCGCGGGCCGTCTGCCCGCAAGTTCTCAGAAACCCCCCACTGGTTGGATCCCTGACAGGGTTGGCCACCATGCTTTGTGTTTAAGGAACTCATAGAGGTTGCAGCTTTTTGTGTGCCCTAGGTCTCTATGGTAATGAAGGATGGTGTCAACTTGCTGATGTGTGGGGACATAGGGGATGGTAGTTCCATCAGACATTTTTCAATTTAAGGTTCCATACACGTCTGCAAATAAGTGCTTGTTCTTAATGACTGTTTCCTTTGTTATGTCTGTGGTGCCAGGGGGAAAACATTTGTCCTTTGTCCAAAGTACCAAGAGGGGCCAGTCTGAGTCAAGCCCATTCTCTCCCCTTGTGGTTTGGACGTACAGGCGCAAGAGTGTGTCTGCCATGACAAGCTCTGGACCAGGCTTGTATTATATGAGCATATTGAATATCTCCAAGAGTTCCATCCAGCGGGCTTGACGGCGGGATAGGTTTGCTTGGGTTTTGAAATATATGAGCAACTTGTGGTTGGTCAACACTGTTAATTCTTTGTGTTATTCTAGGTAACAACACCATTTGACAAACAATGTACAATGGTCAGCAATTCTTTGTCGTCTATTGGGTATTGGCACTAACTGTCTGTGAGTTTGCATGATTTGTAAGGTACAGGCAGAAAGTTCCATTGTTGTTCTTTATGTGTAGAAATCCTCCAATGGATGCATCTGAAGCGTCTGTTTCTATTTGGTACTCCCCATTGTGTTTGGGGTACTGCATGATAGGTGCTGTTGTGAGCTTTTCCTTGAGGCGTCTAAAGCAGAGGTCACATTGGGAGGTCCATACAAACTTGGATTTGGCGCCAGTTATGGCAGATAGGGATGCAGTCAAGACGCTGCAGTCAGGTATGAAACAACGTACATAGGCCACCATTCCTAGGAACATGCAGAGTTCTTACTTGTATTTGGGTGGTGGCATCTTGCAGATAGCCTGTATCTTTTGACTGTTGGGCTTGATGTTGACTTTTGAGACTATGTGCACTAGGAAAGGCAGTTAATTACAGAAGAACTGGCATTTGGAGGGTTTGGCTAGAAGCTTGTCTTGTGCCAGGGTAGCAAAGACTGCCTCTAAGTCCTAGTGGTGCTGTTCTACCAAGGGGCTATAGACAATAAGGTTGTCCAGGTAGACTAAGGCATGCTTACCTACATGAGGGCCAAACACCTTGTTCATGAAGGTCACAAAGGTTGAGGGAGCGTTTGTCATACCAAAATTGAGTACCATACACTAATATGAGCCGTACTTAGTACAGATGGCTGTCTTGAGGATATCTTACTCCTTGATAGGGAGCTGATTGTAGCCTGCAGGTAGGTCAATCTTGGAGAAGACTGTGACACTGCCCAGGGCATTGAAGAGGTTGTCATGAGGGGTAGTGGGTAACAATTTTTGATGGTGACTTTGTTGAGGGCTTGGTACTCTATGACCAATTGAAGGGTACCATCTTTCTTTGCTACAAAGAATACAGCAGCACCAAAGAGAGATTGTGAGGGATGGACAAGTCCTTTCTCCAAGGCCTCTTTGAGGTAGGTATGTAGGGTGTTGTCTTTGTTGAGAGTGAGTCATTAGATGGGCCACGCCTTGGGTACAGCTCTCTTGAGTTAGATGGAGTGTTGGATATGCTTTTCTGGAGGCAACCCAGGTAAAGCCTCCTTGAATATTTCTGGGTGGCAGGCTACAATACTGCGGTCTTGAGGTGTAGTGGCATCATGGTGGTCTTTGAAATGTATGATCTTGTACTGGCAGGAGTCCCATTCAATTGCCTTGAGGTTCTCCCTTTTATAAAGGGTCTCTGTAATGAAAACAAAAACATGTTTGTGTAGGAGTTGGTCCACTGAGTCAGGGTAGATCTGGTGGTTGACGCCTTTGCGTTTGATAGTCAATACCAAGGTTGCCCAGTCTACGTGGGGGTTGTTCTTTCTCAGCTAATCCAAGCCCAGTACAATGACAAATTTTGAAAAGTCAATGATGAGGCCTTGGATGATGGAGTGCAGGTTCTCAAGCATGACAGAGAAGGGGGTGGCTTCCCTTGTCACAGCAATGTGATGTTCATCAGCTTAAACCACATTTTTAATCCGCAAAGGATTAGTGGCTAGCTTGACCTTGTCCACAAAGCTGCTGTTGACTTGGGTTCAATCCGCGCCCAAGTCCAGGAGTGCCAAGCCAGTGTAATTGCAAAAGTGGAAAGGGTAAGACATCAGTTTATTGGGGTGCCTGGCAATAGTGTAAAGCACTGGGTCCTCTGAGGGCACTTGGATCATTGGACACTGGTCCATGTCCTTGGGTCGGTACTCATCATTTGGTGAGTCAGGAGTTGTGCAGGGAGAGCTTGGCTTTCTTAATGCTCTCCCTGGGCTTTTCCTTTGTCTTGGTTGCCTTGTGTGGCAGTGATATGGAAATGGGTACAATTTGACTGGCCATTGTTCCCGTTTCCATGTCTATTTGAACCTGCAGGTTTTTGGTTTGTGCTGCTGCTGTTGTTCCCTGGGGGTGGTCAACTGGAGCGCCTGGCTGGGTGAGAGTCCTTGGGTCTTTCTCGTTTTCTGGTTTGTGCTTTGTGGAGAGTGTTGGATGTTTGTTATTATTTCTCTGCTTTGCAATACAGACTCTGTAGATTGGTCTTTGATCCAGGTTCATGTGTCTCATTACATGCAACTTGAGTGCATCATAGTACATGAGGTGTGTGGCTGGAGTGTCAAAATCCATGTCAGAGGGTGCGCGTAGTTGGAGTTCCTTTTGGCGTGGGTGAGTTCCTTCACAGTGCCCATCTGAGTTAAGTTCTTTACTTAACATATGATCATGAGTGTGATGTCCTTAAGCACAAATCTTGCCAAGAAGTCTTGTTTGAAGGTATCCCAGTCTTGTTTGGTATGTTCTTCATGCCACTTGTTGCACAGGTGCCAGCGTTGTGAGTCAGTCAGATGGAGATTTCTGCAATCCAGAATTGCTGCGGGCATTCCATTTGGGCCAGTTTGCTTTGGGCAGACTGGATCCAAGCGGCAGCGTTGTTGTTGGCCCTGGCAAAGGATTCCAGGGCAACACTTTGAAGTCTTTGGGCTACAGAGGCTGGCATGGTATTTTTTTCCCTTGCATAAGGCATGGCAGAGGGAGCCTGGAAGAACCCTTGGGCGGACAGGGCATTAAAAATAGGAAGGGGTATCACCATATTTTGGTAGAGAACAAACCCATCAGGTATCTCAGCACCAGGTGTGTACAACGTCCAGTCTGCTGGGAGGCCAGACATGATTCAATTGAGGATTTTTTGTCTGCAGAAAGTACAAGCAACAAGCAGAATTTTGGGGAATAAAGTAGGATGGAAAACCTATCTGTGCTACCAATGTTGTAACTGTGCTGTTTTTAGAAGAGTTACAAGGGAAAAATATTTAGAAACTAGATAATACTCTTTATTAAGAGATAAGTATTATATATTAATTGTGAATTGTGGATAACAGGAGCATGATAGCGTTGATTACACAGTGGTATGGTGAAGGGGGTGGCTTGATCCTGGTAATGAGTCAAGCGCCAAAACAAGGTATCCACCATAAGGGATCATCATCTGTTCATGTTAATGGATTTGGAAATTTTTGTTAAATTCCTAGTCTGGCTTTGAGTGGCTGGATAATTGGGTTGCAGGTCACAAACCCTCTTACTCAAAACCTTGTTGGCAGGTCAAGCCTGCTGTTTTGACACCTTCATAAAGCAGAAGTGCTTAAATCAAATAATCTTCAATCTGGGTGTTTGTTTTTGCTGAGTCCCAATCCCAAGGCTTATTTGAAATTAAAGAATCTTTAGTTGAATTTGAACAGTGCTATATGATAAAAATCTTAACCCTGAAAAGTTGAAAATAGAACCCAGCCAAATTTTCTGGAATGGCCCATAGGTAATCATATTTGTGATTCAAGAATGAGCATCATATGATTAAAGCAAAGCATTCAAATCAAATACCAGAAAGTCAAACTCTTCAGAATCACTTAAAATCAGAATCAAAGCTTTAAAGATTTTAAAGATTGTTTAATCATATGAACTTAACCTTTAGCCTTTAATTTTCTGTTCAAATCAATATTCCAAATAAGTCTTGTATGATAATAAAAATCACTGTTTGAGTTATACAGTATAAAAAGATCACAAATTTATATTTAATCTATCTGACTGCCAGAAAAATTTAGGCCATGTTATTATGTTGTCTGCCAAAAGGGAATTTTTAATGTTCTAATGTTAAAATACACTTGAATAACCTGTGACTTTGGTGTAAGACATTGGCCATTAAGGTCTACATAAGCAAGAAGTCTGAGTGAGCCCACAGCCAGAAAGGCAGTGTGATGTTTTTCTATTCAGCTGGGGGAAAGCTTCAGCCATATATATACTTCTTTATAAAGATTTATGATGCATGATGAAGAAATCATATTGTTCTCTAATTCCCAATAAATTGGATAATAAAAGGAAATAATGAGGAAGGGCAACAATTATATTTAATTCCAAAGTAAGAAAGGATAGTTAACATCAGTATTTACTTTTAATATACAAGACAATATGGTATGACCCATTTGTTCACATTAATCCAGAAAGCCTTTATGCCCCACTAAAACGAGACTGATGCAGCATTATAGCAGCATAGAAAGTTCTCAGTCTAAGATTGTTTGTAAAAAGTAGCTATAAAATGGTACAGTATATCAAGGGCTATTTATCTAAGACATCAGTCAAGTGTATAGTTTGGAAGATTTCAACAACTTTCTTCTTTGGAGAGTAGAGACATATGCCTTCCTGAGTCACACCCCAGGGCTAGCAGGCCATAAGAGGTCTTATATGATTGAGAGGTGATTATAAAAAGCTATGGTAGTTTAATATAATCAGATATACCCCAAGACAATAGATCACTAGGTCTTTTATCTTAGGGAAGTTGTCTGTGACAGAAATAGTGGGATAATATGAAGCTGTCTCTAAATGATGGGGAATTACCACCCAAATCCACATAGAGTTAATGATTAACCACCAACGCAGCTTCAGATACTGTTTTGTAAAATTTCCAAATGAGATACTAGGATTAAGTAAAATAATTAATCCTAACCAAAGGAGCCCAAGATAAATAGCCTGTGAAAGTATCAGAGAATCTTCAGAATAAAATTATGGACATTGAAATGCAACACAATTTTCATTTTCAAAGACAGAGGGGACCACTCCAAGATTGGCAGGGATTGAATTAACATTGGGTGGTACCAACAAAAAAGTTCCAACTGCAGGGCACCATCTTCCAGTAATTATCCGGCTTAGAATAAGATTGTAGGGAATGTATCACAATAAACCAACTGCAGGATGAATTTTAAAAAGTAAATTTGACCAAGGGATATTTGATTTTTAATGATTAAATTTTTGAGAGGACTAAACTCTTAGAGTTAAAAAAGTGAAAATTATTCAATATATATCAAAAATCAACTAAGCAATACCACCTGGGTCCTGGGCTCCTATTCCTTCCACATTGTCAAGTGAGTAGCTAGTCCAGGTTGCAAAGAACCCTTGTGTGACCCTTTTCTGACAACCATGCTGGTTAATAAGCTCATATCTAGTAACCCTCAAATTACATCAATTTATCAACATCAGTTTGCAAGGGGGACTTGGTTTAAGCTGGCAGACTGGAGCAGCCAAAACCCATTTTTGATCAACTGTTTGATTTAAATCTGTTAATTGGGTCAATTTTTTAATGGTTTGTTGGCTTTTTGAGACTTCCTACTTGGCCAGATAATTCCTGGCCTGATGGGACCTACCATGACATTACCCTCCGCTTTAGCCTGGGGCACAATACCCTCATCTGGGAGATGAGATAATGAGAAATTCTTGTGGGCAGGTGGGAGTTTCATTGCAGCTAAGGTAAGCTAGGGGTGGCCAAAAGCAGTGGGATTGCACTTGTAGAGCTCTTGAATCAGATCTGGGGAATTGGAACAATCATAGTGGGGAACTCATGAGTTTTTGGAATCAGGATAACCCTTCCATGACACCAAATATTCCAAATGGTGTTGATTCTTATGGGAGGCCAGAATACAATTGAGCTCTTACTCAGGTTCTCCTTCCACAAGAATGGGTGGAGAAGAAGGAGTCTCTGTATCTTTAAAGAAAGTAAGAAGTCAGATGTGAAAGGTGTGGAAAATCTTGAAAGCCGGGGGTAAATCTAGCCGATATGCAGAGGGACCAATTTGATGTTCAACCTTGAAGGGACCAACTTGCTTGGGATCTAATTTGTGACAGGGGACCTTCAGTTTCAAATTGCAAGCATCAACCATAACTAGATCACCTGGCCTGTAGTTTAGACCTTCCTGGCACTTACAATCTGTGTATTCCTTGTAAGTTGTCACGGCAGCAGCAAGAGTAACCAGGAGCTCCTGATGGACCTGCTTCAATACAGCGGCTTGATCAGTTGCAGCTTTCACATTGCTAACCAAGCGGGGACCCATGTTGGATGAAGGGTTGTAGCCTACATTGGCATAAAATAGCAAAACCTGAGTCGATGTGTGAGGAGCATTATTATATGTGAACTCTGCCATGGGTAGGTTATCACACCAATCATCTTGTCTCACATTTGTGTAGCAGCGTAGGAAGACTTCCAAACTTTGGTTTACCCTCTCTTTTTTCCTATTAGATTGGGGGTGGAAAGGTGTGGAACGGCACAATTTGATACCTAGAATTCAAGTAAAAGCTTCCCAGAACTGAGCAATGAATTGGGGCCCACGGCACTCATAATCTCCATTGTGATGCCATGCAGGGAGAAGATTCTATTCACAACTAACCAAGCTTTTTCCACCAAAGTAATTGTGGTTAAGTAGGGAACAAAGTGTGCCATTTTTGTGAAGTGATCAACCATCACCATGATTGCATTAAACCCGTTGGAATCCGGAAGTTCTCCAATAAAGTCTACCAACACCAACGTCCAAGGTCCTGCAGCGTAACCAATAAACTAGTTGTCTTGTTCCTACTTGACTTGGACCAAACACATACCAGATAGTCTCAAATGTAAGCTGCCACCTGCACCGTCAAACCTTTCCAAGAAAACTGTCAGCAAATAATTCCACTGTTTTATTCTTCCCTGGGTGGCCTGCCGTGGGGCAGGTGTGATTGGCCTCCATGATTTCATCCCAAATAGTTCTCTATGGAACTCACAAGCAGCCTTGAGGGTATAGAGTTAGATCTATCTTGTGATAATCCTGTGGCTGGCCAACCAGATGAGTACATGCTAGTTCCAGTAACCTATCATAACCTTTGGAAAGGGAATGTAAAAAATTGACTTTGGAATATAGGTATAAGTCAGTGCCCTCAGACAAGGACATGGTAGCACATGTAGCCAGCAGAGGTAGTACAAAAGGAACCACAGCCTTGTCTGGAATCATTGTATGTGTGTTGAACTCAGCGTTCATACCAGCATCTGGGAGATGAGAAGGATTTATACTCAATGCATCTGCCAGGTGTTTTTAGAACCCTTAATGAACTCTTAGCAGAACTTGTATCTTGTCAAGTCACCATGCCATCTGGATTGTCAACCTGAAAAAACCCTGGGTTGCCAATAATACAGAAGAGCTTTGTGGTTGGTTCTTACTACAAATGGGTGGCGCACTGACATGAGATGGTGATGCCAATGCCTTAATGCTTCCACAACTGCCAACAATTCCTTGTTTTAAATCATGTAATTGTGTTCTCAAGTTTTTATTTTCTGGGAGAAATACCCTAAAGGTCTCTATATCCCATCCCTAGCAGTCTATAACAACACACTGGCCACAGCATATTTTGAAGCATCCATGGAAACCACAAAAGGCAGTTTTAGATTCACATGCCTCAACACTGAAGAGGAAAACAAAAGAGCCTTGACTGCTGCAAACGCTTCTGCGCACTAAGGCGTCCAGACTAAAGTTGTCTTCCCGCTAGCTGAATATAAAGGCGCGGCCACTTTAGAAAAGTGAGGGGTAAATTTCTTCAAGAATGTACAGGTACCCAGAAAAATGTAAAGTTGGGATACTGTCACCGGCGTAGCATACTCTCAAACTGCAGCTTCCTTGTCAGGGGCAATGTTGTGGCTATCCTCAAAGATAATATTACCCATAAAGGTAACCTTACGTTTAAAGAATTCACATTTGCTCCTTTTAATGATCAAGTTGGCCTGAAGGATGCGCTCTACAACTTCTGATAGATGGTCTTTATGTGACTCCTTGTCCAAAGAGAATACCAAGATATCATCCATATACACAATGATACATACACCTAGGAGATCCCCCAAGACTGAATCAATTAACTGCTGAAAGCAAGCCAGGGCATTCTTCAAACCAAAAGGAATTACAAAGAACTGAAAGATGCCCTTCTTGTTTCTGAATGCTGTTAACCATTCTATTCCTTCCACAATCCTGATTTTATTGAAGGCATTCAAAAGATCAAGTTTTGAGAATACCTTTGACTTCTCAATACACCAAGAATTTTGTGCTTTGAGAGGAAAAGGGTAGGGGTCAGGTAATGTGATGTTGTTTGAATTCCCACAGTCAACACAAGGTCTAAGAGGCCCATCCAACTTCTGATCAAATAACAAAGAGGAACAGATCAACAAAGCCTTCTTGAAAATTTATCCCTTTGCCAACATATCTTGAGTCCACTCCTCTAAACATGCGTCTTTCTTCAAGGTTAAAGAGTAAATGAGAGATGCAATAGAAATCAGATCAACAGTAACTTTAAAGTCAAAGTCAAACTGAGTGTGCTTAGGGAGGACCTTGCCCCTAGTTGTTTCAAACACTACAGACCAGGGATGCAAGCATGCTGGTAAATCTGAACTTGCGGGAACAGGAACAGGAACCAATCAAATGGTCTGAGAGGACTGCTCTAGTTTGAACATACTTAACAATGGAATACAGATAGATATGCCTGAAGAGTGTTCCACTTGCAGCTTGTTCTCTTTCAACAGGGTTGATACATTATGGTTGTGCCACCAGCCCACCCCCAGGATAATAGGATACATGAGGGTAGAGAAAATGGAGAACCTTGCCGTAAAAGACTGACCTGCAACTACAAATGTCACCAGCTTCTTGAGCTGGAAGGAGGGAAACATTTGACAGTTCTCACCCCTAACAAGTGTTCCAAGGTGGTACTTGATTTGCAGCAAATCTGCGGTCTCAACACTCATAAAGTTCTCAGAAGCACCAATGTCCAACAAAATAGCTGGTCAATAGATTGTTTGACCATCATCAATGTTACCATAAAACAAGAAGTAACTAGAAGCAGATTTATTTTCAGCAAATGTGGCAATCTTGGCAGGATCCTTCTTTTCATTGGTGGTACAGACAACGGCTAAGGAGGCAGGATGCTCCTGAAAGTATTGCTCAATCATCTCTTGGACAGCAGCAGGAAGGACAGGATGATCACAATTGATTAGAACAAGGGGCAACTCTTTGGATTCAAAAGGCAAAGACTTTGCCGGCACTATGTGCTGGAGCATAGCCAATGAACTTTTGGGAATGGGCACCACAGACACCTCATCCACCAAGATAGGTTTTTTCAAACTTGCCAATTGCAACTGAGAAGAACCACAACAAGAACAGTCCTGACTCTGGCTGGAGGACGCCACTGCAGAACTAGCCCCAGAAAACCAGGAGCATGCAGAAGGTTTAGCTTTAACTTCCATCAAACCTTGTTTGGAAACCAACAGATTTGAGACCAGAGAAAGAATTTGGCTTACCAGAACCTCAGTTGTGGTTAACAGAAAATACAAACTGCCAGATCCTGGGTAGTCTGGTCAACTGCTAACCACAACACTGAGAGTTTATTTACCTTGGGAACATTGACCAAACAACAGTAGGCCAGAAACTGAGGAAGGAATACCTATAGCAGAGTAGTACCCTGTTGGAAGGTGTACAGCTTACAATATATTTTGAGCTCCTCAATAGATACACACAAATTTTTTAACAAAGGGTACAGAGATGCACTTTCAGTTAAAACACGTGGATTGCGCTCCACCGCAGATGTCACAAGTGACAAACTCCTATTGACTATGATTATTGAAAAACCTCAACTACAGGATTTGAACCCTGATCCCCTGCAGGCTGGGGGCCTGCAGTTTTTTGGGCTCAAACCAGAGCAGGATTTGACTTCAGAAAATCCTTTGAGGCTTGATGAATCTATTCACCTACATTGACACCTCCCACGCTAAAGGTTCCTGTTAACTCAACCAATAAGCAGGCGGTTCCAGCCATAGATCCCAAAATAACTTGGGCCCACTTGGAAGGGGAGACAGAGAAACTTCCCATAAAATGCAGGCCACCCAGAGACAATCAACCCCACAACCCAACTAGGAAATTTGAGAATTCACAGTTCAAGCTAATCAATGAAATAACCCCTGCAATGGATGACACCGGGGACTGGGAAGACCTAGTAAACAGAAAAACCCGGGCCAAGGGAATTTGTGAAAGTTTTACCATGACAGAGGGGCATACTTATACCCTGGACCACCAGGAAGATGCTCATCACCATTCTTGCAATAAAGTGACATGAACCTTTGGTTCAACCAGATCATACCTTATTTGTTATTAGTTCTTCTTCATTTACAGCCTACGTCTCGCAGTTCTGCACCCCACGCTCACCCGCCCCAAGAAACCGCAGACCAGCCGCCTGACCTTTACTGTCCACCAGGAGCTCCCTTTGGCCTAGTACATTTCACCAAGTACCCACCTAACCCGGCGTATTTGGAGTTTACTTTAGAGTAAATCCTAATCCACAACCCTGAAGCTAGAACTAGAGAGGCAGAAGTCCTTTACAGAGAAGGCACCAAAATTATCCAGCCCCCTCTGCTATTCCGTGACAAGTATAATTTCCTGCCCGCATATTTAGTTCCAATGACACTGCCCCTCACCCTGCAGCCTGACCGCCCACAAGAATCCGTTGCCACTAATGAGTACACTTCCACCCAGATATTTGGGGTGATGTATATCACCCTCACTGGACTGATTGATTCTATGATGCCTGTAAGCAGACCTTGGGCAGTCCTTGGAAAATTGTTATCTTATATTGTAAAGTTAGCCCCAATCTTGTGGTGGGCTCTCCCTGCTGGGCTGTCTGCCCGTGAGTTCTCAGGAACCCCCCACTGGTTAGATCCCTGACAGTGGACAACAACTATTCACAAGCATCCTCAAAAAACTTTATCATCACATGGTAAACTTGGGATTTTTGACTAAGGCTTGAACCAGAATAGAATGATAAAGCTGACAAAACTTCACGTAAAATTTCATCAGTAGGTGAAACAGGAAAATAATCCAGGCGCCAAAATGACATAGCGTGGCAGAAATAGGAAACAGAATATCTAGTCTCAACAACTGCAACCAGAGATGGAAACCACAAATTAAAGAAAAGCCCAAACTGAAAACTCAGAAAAGAACTGATACAAATATCTATGGTAAACACAGATATCTTGACAGAGCAGGAGAAAAGAAACATAAATTCATGACAAACTGCTTCCAAAAACTCAGACGTAGAAGGTTGAGTAATGTAACAGAAATAGCGGAATAATATGAAGCTGTCTCTAAATGATGGGGAATTACCACCCAAATCCACATAGAGTTAATGATTAACCACCAACACAGCTTCAGATACTGTTTTGTAAAATTTCCAAATGAGATACTAGGATTAAGTAAAATAATTAATCCTAACCAAAGGAGCCCAAGATAAATAGCCTGTGAAAGTATCAGAGAATCTTCAGAATAAAATTATGGACATTGAAATGCAACACAATTTTCATTTTCAAAGACAGGGGGGACCACTCCAAGATTGGCAGGCATTGAATTAACATTGGGTGGTACCAACAACAAAGTTCCAACTGAAGGGCCCCATCTTCCAGTAATGATTTGGCTTAGAATAAGATTGTAGGGAATTTATCACAATAAACCAACTACAGGGGTATTTTAAAATAAAATTAGACCAGAGGACATTTGATTTTTATTGAGAAAATTT
Organism: Entomophthora muscae; assembly: GCA_014839935.2. Lineage (NCBI taxonomy): Eukaryota > Fungi > Entomophthoromycota > Entomophthoromycetes > Entomophthorales > Entomophthoraceae > Entomophthora > Entomophthora muscae. The sequence continues at coordinate 72,975 of QTSX02003817.1, read as the reverse complement.
TTAGAGGACAAAACTCTTAAGAGTTGAAACAGTGAAAATTATTCAATATATATCAAAAATCAACTAAGCAATACCACCTGGATCCTGGGCTCCTATTCCTTCCACATTGTCAAGTGAGTAGCTAGTCCAGGTTGCAAAGAACCCTTGTGTGACCAATTTCTGACAACCATGCTGATTAATAGGTTATATCTAGTAACCTTTAAATTACATCAATTTATCAACATCAGTTTGCAAGGAGGACTTGGTTTCAGCTGGAAGACTGGAGCAGCTGTAACCCATTTTTGATTGACTGTTTAATTTAAATCCATTAATTGGGTCAATTTTGTTAATGATTTGTTGGCTTTTTGAGCCTTTCTACTTGGCCAGATAATTCCCGGCATGATGGAACCTACTGTGAAATTGGCCTGGTGTGTCAGGAACCCACTCACTTAGTAACATACATCCAAGGCAGTGCATGATTGCTGAAAGATTAAGTCCAGTAACCATGGAACCAATGGGTATGGAGATCATTCCCATATGGAAGATCTCCACAAATAATATATATTGAACCAAAAGTGGGTTGAAACAACCTAAGAAGAAAGGTGCTCTCAGATACATCAACAGGAAGGCTGACACCAACAGATGGAATAACAAAGGAACTGTGGTCTTGGGGATGGTCTGGAAGGATTGGGGGTTCTCTTTAATTGGCAGATTATTGGAGAGAAAGAAGGCTGTATAACACATACCTGGATTCACTTGACACCAGGGCTTTGATGAGGAGCACCTTTTAGGGAAGCTTCAAATATAGAATTGAGAAAGAAGAGAAGCATATTTTTATTGGATAATACTTTAGACTTATATAGCTTTAGCTGTGGCAGAGATTTAGTTGGATCAAACCTAGGGGTCAATCATGTGCAGGATGGGTTCAAGTCACTGGATACTTGGAAAGTCATGTGATATTGCTTGGTTGCCATTTCCAGTATATTGAACTGTATATTGGGAGGGCACCAAATTGGGCAATGACTGGATGTTAAGTGAGTTGGTAGTAGCCAGAACACTTGTACATCCAGATCCTTGACAGCTTATTAATAATCAAGGAAGAAAGAAGAACCAGAGTCAGCTCTATTCCCCAAGGAAACACTGACCAATTTGGCCTGCAACAGAAATAGCCAAACAATCCATTTATACCCAAAGTGCTCTTGCAAGGAAGACTTGGGCAATATCATGGTGTTTGGTGCAAGAAGAAGCAAGAAAATAGAAGTACTAGAAGGATAGATGCAGTTTTTATTGATTGACAAAGTACTTTGATAGAAGCCTCTTTTTTATATATCATGGTGAACTTAGAAGATATTGGTTGAGGAAAGGGGGATTCAGGGGAAACCTGAATTGTGAATTAGGTCAAGCAGCAATGATAATTTGAAACAGGGTTACCACTCATAATTTAAATATAAAAATAATTACCTTCTATAAACAGCTGCTTGATGAGGTAGCAGCTGTTTTTTACTTAAAAGGCTTGTGGTTATTACAAGGGGAGCCACAACTGCTAAGATCAGCAGCTGAGCTCAAGAGAAGAACCCTAGAAAGAATAAAGCCTCTATCTGGCTCCAAAGCGGCAACAGCTTCACATGAATCCTTTATGTAAGTTATATCAAAAAGTGTAAACTCTGATTTTATGGAGCTAATTAATTACAGTAATTCCAAGTTCAAACTCATATTACTAACATTTTTTCTTTTAAGGGTGTTAATTGACACCAGGAGCAACCAAGATTTGATTCCTGTACCAGAATATTCAAGATTGTTGATTTTTAAGTTCAAATTAACATAGTTAATTTGAACTCTTACTATAAACTAGTTCCTTCATCATAGGGTTAAATAAACTACAACACAACATATCAGAGCTAAGAGCACTAAGAACCTCCTTATATCCCAGCAATTGGACATTAAAAGAAGAATTAGTATAAGAGATCCTGCCATGGTGAATCAATCCTTTAGTGATTCTTCTATAAACTATCATGGCAGCAGTACATCTGACAGCCCATTAGTTCTAGGATATACCAACAGTTAGAGTTATTTCACTTATATTTTTTATACATAAAGGCCCTTTCTGAGATTTACTAATAATGGTATGATGAATACTTTTTCTATTCTCTCTTGGAAATATTAGTTCAATTCCAACTAATGTGGGTTCAATTGTTCACTTATCTAATCCACTTCCAAGTCATCTGTGTTTTTGTGCTGATCTTGGTTTTGGAATGCTCAGGATGTGCACACATGTAAAGCTCTGTGGTCCCCTGTTAGCCTGGGACAGGGACTCTTTTTCCAGACAGATAAAAAAGCCACCTCAAACCCAGGTAAACCCTTTGAGTAAAGTGAAATACCTTGTAAATACAACCAATGAGAGTTTGGTTTGGCTTCCCCTGAATTGTTTAATTGATAGCAACTGCAATAAATTCTTGTTCCATGGAAGAAACACTGGTCAGTTTTTACTTTTTGCTGTCCTGTTGTTGCCTGTAGCTACAGTTGATCTGTTTCAGTCAATCAGGTAATACCACATTGTTGGCATGCTCTTCACCACCCAAAAACAACTTCCCTGGTCCACCAACTCACCAGGACATTGCCAATCAAATGTTGCACAAACCCAATTCTTTTATCTGTACTAATCCACCCAGCTTGATTCCCCATGAACTAGTTACCAACCAATCAGAATCTGCTTGACCCCAAAAACTCAGTTGTACTAACTTATCCAGCTTGGTTACTCAAGTACCTATTCCTGTTCAACCAGTCAGCCCCTTTTTAGAACCCCCAAACTCAGCAGCTTTTCTTAGTCATCTACTTTATAAAAAGAAAGCAAGGGCTGCTAGGCTCCTTGCTTACCTGTTTCCTGTCATTGAAATAATTAAATTCAGAAGCTTCATCAAAAAGCTTTGCTTTTGGACTTCAATTAGTCTTTGTCTTAAAAGGTTTTAATTTTGCCTCCTGTGATGGTAAACATAGATGGTGGTTTTCAGGCAGGGCTTATGTTGGCCAAGTAGAAGTTTAGTTACTTTTGTTGCAGGTAGAGACCTAGTAGAGAATAATGACTACTAGTGAAGGTAAGGCCTGGTTAGTATGTAACAAAGGATTACTAGAGGCAGATTATGTCTCCACCTGGCAGGAGATATTGGCTGCTGTGGGCTAGAGGTCTTCACCCAGCAGGAAACTATGGCTGCTAGGGGTGAGGAACAAAATGTTTCAGCAGAGAAATTTAGCTGCTTGGGGTGGGGAGTGGGCCAGCCTGGTGGGTAGTGTGTGATACTCAGGCTGGATGTTGTTGAGACCCTGGCAGGTAATATGGGCTGCCAGTGTGAGAGAGTGTGCCAGCATGGTAGGTAACTTGGTTACCAGGACTTTAGAATTTTGAGCCCCTGGAGTGTAATATGGACTGCCAGGGAGGGGAAGAGCTTTGATAGCTCTACACACCCTGATAAATTTCAGGAGTTCTGTGAGAAAGAACCCTAACTAATAGACTGGTAGGGTGTCCTTGTGTATGTCCCTATGGGAGCTTTGGGGGAGGGTCCCATAGTGAGCATTGGAGGGCATGGATTTGCTCAGAGGTGTCACCAAGGCGGTTGCTCAGGGAGGCAGCTGCAGAACTTGGCGTAATCAGGCCTCTGGGAAGTAAAGATGATTACTTTATCACTTAAAGCCCAGACTTAATCACCTGGGTGAGTAAAAACAACAGCATAGACTTTATTGATCTAGAGGTTGGATGGCCTAAGTGATTGCCACTTGTGAGGGCTCAGTCAAACACCAGTAACAATGTAGTCTCATGCCTGGGTCTACAGGTTCTGGTAATGGGGATTGAGATTTAGAACCAAGGTAGTTCATAGTATGGGATCAACAGTGAAGACCTGTAAGAAGGACAGTATAATCACAGTGAAGACTAGTTGAGGGACTTTTTAGATCATGTTAAAGTTTGGAACCAAGATGGTTCATTGTGCAGTTAGAATCAAGTTGGTTCATAGTGAGAATTAGCCAAATAACTAGAAGACCATGATGCATGATTGGCTGGAGAACTAGAAGATCATGATGCAGGATTAGCTGATCACAATTCAGGATTAGTTGATGGACTAGCTGATGGATAGAGAAATACTAGCTGAAGAACTAGAAGATCATGGTGCAGGACTAGCTGAGGAACTGAAAGTTGGCTAATAAGGACTGACATAAGTGGATTCAGGAGCTAGGATACTTGATTAGGACTCTTGGAAGTAGATGTGTTGATGAGAAAGAAGCAGTAGAAGAATCTATTAATACTACCAAAAAGATATGATAAAAATATTAGAATAATTATCATATAGTGAAAAGAAAGAGATAAAGATATAGTTTGCAGTGTTTAAACTGTGAATTCATTAAGAAACAGTTGAGTGGAACCAGAGCCAGAGAGACAGGAAACAAGACAGAAACTGTTGGGGAAAAGTCTGGAGTTTTTCCAAAATGGTTGTGAGAGGCAAAAATCAAGCAAAAGGCAAGTTTAAAGTGTAAAAATGTGAAAAGAATTTGGGAAAAACTGGGGAAATGTTGAAGAATTAAGGGTTCAAAAAACCCTTAAGTAAAAAATATGTGGAAGCACTCAAGTTTTGTTGGAGAAAAGTGACAGATAGCACAGCAAAATTGCTCAAAACGTGGAGCAGTTGTTTATCCAGAGCAAGACAGCGCTGGATTTGAACCATGATCAAGAGAGAGTCATTTGGGTGAACAGCTTGGCAAAACCTTTGAATTTGAGTGTTTGATTGGCTGCAGGTCAAAGCCTGTTTGATCAGTGTTTTGAGGGCTTTAACTGAAGAGTTTAAGCCTAAAAAATGATGGAATGAAGCAGAAACCCAGGGTTTTAATTGGCTGAAGTAAGATAAAAGGTTTAACATATTGTAGAGAGGAAGAAATTGGATAGTTTAATCTTTGAAAACCAAGATTTATGGGAGGAAACAAATACTGAAACAAGGAGCTATAAAAGGGAGAGCTATCTGAAGCTTTTCAGAGACTCACACAGTGGATTTCAAAGGCCACAATGACTAATAACTGTGGATTACAAAGGCCACAAGGACTAGATCAAGTGGAACAAGGCCACTAGAGCTACACAGAGAGCTGGAGCCCAAGATAAAGGTGCAGGAGCCCAAGATAAAGGAGATGGAGCCTAATATGGGGAAGCTGAAGCTCAGGATAAGGAGCTAGAACCTGAGAATGAGGAGCTGAAACTTAAGACTGAGAAGTTGGAGTCTAAGACTGAGGAGCAGGGGTCAAAGACTAAGAAGTATAAGTCTAATACTGAGGAGCAGGGGTCCAAGATATTGTTGAAGGACTCCCAGTGTTAGCACATATCAATAGTTATCTTGGCCCCTGGGATATATACCAGAAGGTTTCTAAGGGGATCTTCCTTCTGAGAGTGAATAAAATCCCATTTTACCCCTAAATATATTTCTGAGATATATTTTCACATACTAGAGAATGACAAATCCTTCCTGCCAGTCCCTGGCTATGACCCAGAACACACTTTGGGGACTGGTGAACAGGAACCTCACAGGGCTTCTGGGCTGTAAATTAATATCTCCTCAAAGATAAATTATAAGTAATCTGGGTTGAGAGGATACTCTGTAAAATGTGCCAGGTTGTATGGTGCACCTGGGGGACAGTATAACTTGGGCAGTTGATCTGCATTTTTTTTTGGGCTTGATGGTAAGCGGGAATGGACCAGGGAAGATCAAACTGAAAATGATAAAGTGCTAAAAGGAGGTAATTTATAACCTGAATGAACCAAAGGTTCATAAAACTTTATTGTAAGAATGCCAATGGGCAACTTCCTGGCGGCCCCAGTGTATAGGTATGCCTATCTTCCATGGGAATTTTTTTGCAAAATCCTTCAGGTCAGGTGGGATCATTTACCATGGTTTGGAAATCCTTGGTGGCATTCAACATGGACAAATCTTCATTGGCTGGGGCAGGGAATATCAAGATTCTTCTTCAAGTCATGGGATTTTTCATCAACTGGCAGCCCTTGTTCTTGGGGAAGCTTCTGAAATTCTCCTTTGCAGTGGCCCAAGTTATGGCAGGGTTATTGTCTGGGTTGGTACACTAATTAACTGGGCTAAGAGGATCCTTCAGAGGGCAGGGTCTGGATGTAGAAGGGTTTATGATGATGGGTTTTATGAGGTTTCTCTGAAGTCAAATCCATTTCTGATTCAAGTAAAAAAACGCAGGCAGCCAGGAGTCTGGGCCTGTGGACTGGCAGCCCACAGCTCCCAGGGTTTTAATTCTGTAGTTGGAGTTTTCTATGCATATTGATAGAAGGAATCTGTAACTTTTGAAACTCCAGATGATCTTTTTAGCTTTCCTAGTTTCCCTCTATATAGCTCATTAATTCAGCCTGCTTTTCTTCTAGGCTGTTTTCCTCTTCAAAGCTTAAAACATTGATTTTCCTCACTTCTATATTAAATTAAACTTTTACATTCTGTCAGGGACCCAGTCTTAGGTGGCTGGCCTGCCGTTTCAGGGGGTAACTTGGGCCGGGGTTTTTGCAGGCAGGGCCCACCACAAGAGAGGGACTAACTTTAGAAGGTAGGAAGCAGACTTCCCCACCCAAGACCACGGACTGGTGTCTGGTATAATGGTGTCCACCGCCCCTGTGAGGGTGATGTATACTATTCCAAAAAGCTTGCTGGTATGGTTGGTTGGAAGATCAGGTGAAGAGGCTGGAATCAGTTTGGGTGTTACAGGCAGTTCCATATAGATATTGTAGGCCAGGAGATAATTGAATTTTCCTCTAAATAGTGTGAGGGTGGAGAATATCCACAGGCCTTGGCAGTTGTATCTAATAGCAGATTGGATGCGGGCTAGCGGGTCAAGTTTGAGGATTTTCTCTGGTGTATAATCCTTATATTTGGGCTTCAAGGGATAATCAGTGAAGTGAACGGGCCCAAAGGGTGCACCAGATGGACGGAAAACTGCAGGCAGTGGGGCAGGAGGGCCAGGAGTTCTCAAACTGAATTGATAGACAGCAAATACAAAATATGGCAATAGCTGTAAGAGCCAAAGTAACATAACCTTTATTTAAAAATGGTGATAATGTTCAAGCGCAGAATCTATAGGCATATATAGCATTCTGCCTCCAAACTTAGTATTTTCCATCAGGGCTTTATCAAAATATTGGGAAAAGTGCAGGCAGGCAGCCAGAGAGCCTGGGTGTAGGAGCAGCAAAATGGTACCTAAGCTGGGTGTTCTCTCATTGGTCAGAACGTCCAATTTAGTCACTTGATTTTCTTGATTCTTTGCTGTGGTCACAGGGTTGGGCCCAAAGCCTGGGTTTATCTTTGGCAGTAGGGTTTGATTGGTTGCTTGAGAGGACTTCAAACTCATGAAATTTACAGAGGCACCATCTATGCTTCCATTAGGCAATTTGAGAGGCTCTTCTTTGGGCGCCACCATGGTCAAGCTAGTGCAGGTATTCTGGCTTTGGGACTTAGCAGGAGCCTCAGCTTGCAGGGGTTCAATCCCAAAAAACGCGGGCAGGCGGGCAGGCCCTTGGTCCATGGGCCCATTGGCCCACAGGAATGTAGATTCAGGGTTTGAATCCCTCCCTTGGGCCCAGGTTTCCTGGGGTAATGAATTGTTAATCCTGACACATTCACTCTGGCCAATATCAAGAAACTTTTCTCTTCTGGCCTCTCCTGGCTGGTTTTTTCATCTCTTTTAAATAAAATAATTTTAAAAAACTGTTATTTTTATTTTATTATTTGGTATATTATAATATTATTTTATCTCTGACATTATTTTTGTTTATCATTTTTAATTTATAATTCTATTATTTCTTGATATGTTTTTCTCTGTTTTTACAATCCTTTTAATATTTATTATTTCTTTGTTCACTCTTTAAATATTTCCCCTCTTAATCTTTTTTCCCTTCTATCTTCCCCCTTCCAATGAATCTCTCACCTTCCTCCTACTTTTTGAAAAGATCTCCTCCATTTTTCTCCCTGCTAGCCACTACAAATGTCCTTCATTTGGGCCTTTCTTATAGCCTCTTCAATTTTCTTCCATCCTGGCACCTTTCTTTGTGTAGCCACTGCAGATGTCTTCCACCTGGGCTTTTCTCCCTTTATGCAGCCATCATAAGTGTCTTCCACTGAGGCTTTCAGAGGCAAGCAATCACTCTTTTCCTGCTACTTTCTCTCTTTTCTTTATTCCCCAAGTGATTAACTTTGGAATTTGTATAGTAACCAAAATCCACTTCCTGGACATAGCTCTGATTCATTGGGCTTAGAATCTGCTTCTCTGGACAGCCACCCCTCAAGTTACCCCAGGCACTTTATTCTTGGACAGTGACAGAAAGGATCTTTCTAAAATCATCCAAAAGACATATACAGAGAAAATTTTGCACTCTTTTATTAGGGGCTAAAGTGACCTAGCTGAATTATCCCTCAGCTATTATCAGGACTTCAGGGTTTCTTAAAAACTCCATTATCCCGGGTCACACCCTTTATCATCCTTGTGTACTAATAGAGGACTTCTCTAATGGCATCCCTGAGGCATAAATAGCTAATTAAATTTATAACCCTCCTTAAATCTCTAGTATTTTAAACTTTCTTTTGTTGAATCCAGGAAGTGCCCTTGGCTGAAAACTTGCTGCCAATAATACCATCATAACTACCTTGAACCAACTGTGAATAAACCCTAACTTTTGATCATCAGAAAATTCTTTATTGACCATGATGAGGCTGGCCCCAGTGTCTAACAGGAGTCTGTAGTATTCCAAGGGAAGAAAATGGGTAATCCAAGAGAGCAATTTTACTTTGTGTATGACTAGCTTAGAGGATGGGGTTGTTGCTGTGTAGGTTAAGCACATCCAGGGTTTTAACCTTGTGCAAATTGTAGTTATATGAGAGTTTTTGGCAAGGAGAGATCAAGGATTGTGAACTGAACTATTTTGTAGAGCCTTCCCTGTTTACAACCCCTAGGCTTTCCATAAACCTTCAATATTTGCCAGTTAAAGCTCCCCCTTACAAGGGTACTTGTTTTTGTTATCCTGTTGATGGGGCAGGTGGTGTCCTACTTGACTGTGGGTGATACCAGGCACAGGGTAAGGTTGTGTGGGCTTGTCATTAAAACTTTGGAACCCTATTGTAGCTTGGTTATTTGCTATCACAATGGCCTTATAGTAGTCATTGACAGAGATGCAGCGCCCTACAGGCACCCATTTACAGATATGTGGCTTTAATACAATGATGATGAGGATGAGTAGAATTGTGTTTCATTCAGTGATGGTTTCAGGGGCAGCAGAAAGTGCTTGCTTCCAGGCTGTCACAAATGACATTTCAATACTTGTATTGAAAACTCAGGAATCAAACCCTGGGACTCAGAAAAAGCCTTGTGCTGACCAGGGTAGACAGGAGCCTGCCAGACTGCCAGTTGGGTCAAACCCTGGCCTGCCAGAGATGCCTTGTCCCAACCAGGAGGAACAGGAACCTGCCAGGCTGCCAAGTGTTGAGAATGGAAGTTCAATATCAGCATTGGAAACCCCGGAATCAAACACTGACCTCCAAAGGCTAACAAAGGTCACCCAGGATGGACAGGGACCTGTCAACTTGCTGAGTTGCAAACCTGAGTTGTTGAGTTACTCTGAGACCCACCAGTCTCCCAAGGACAATTCCCCAAATGGTCACCAGATTGCTGCTAACCTTGTGCCACCAAAGATCCAGACCTACACAGAAGTTGTAACTTGCCTAAAGGAGGTTACAACAAGGCCTCCTTCCAGTCCTCCCAATTATTACCAGCTGCCACCAGCCCCTATTACAGAATTGGCAACACAATTGGCCGGCTCAGGTGATGTAGTGAACAGAAGCGGTGGAACAAAGTATTGCCACTTCTGTTTTCCAGAGCTGGTCCAACCAGGATCTGCTGCCCTCAAAACCTTTCCCCAAAGCCCACGCTCTGCTGACAAAATTCTCACGAGCCTGAAGTCTGCATAAATCAAAGAAGCAAAGCCACCTGGTATAAGAACCCTGGTGGTATAGAGATGATCACATTGTCATTTTCAATAATAAAGTTTTATGAACCTTTGGTTTAAACAAATCCTACCTTATCTAGTCTGAGTGATCTTTCATCTCAACTCTGGTCAAGTAGACAATCAGGCAACTGCCCTCTCCAGAGCCCAACCTGCTGACCCGCATCAGGCACTATACCGTCCCCCTGGAGCCCCCTTTGGACCTGTGCATTTTACCAATTACCCGCCCAAACCTTCCTACTTGGAGTACAGCTTGGAGACCATCCTCATTGCCAGCCCCTTGGCCAGAACTAGAGAGACTTAATACATAGGACGCAAATGAAAGAGGATCAAGGTGCCGCCCTTACTGTTTAAAGAGAATTAGAAATATCTGTCTGCATACTTTGTCCCCATGACTCTGCCCTTAACCCTGCAACTTGACTGCCCAATAGAACCTCCCACTGCCACCAAGACCACGTCCAGTCAACTGTTTGGAGCACTCTACATTACTTTGACGGGAATGGTAGACACTATGATGCCCAACTCAGAGCCCTGGTCTTTGCTTGGGCAATCTGTATCCTATATTATCAAGTTAGTACTCATCCTATGGTGGGCATTACCCACTGGCCCAGCGGTACCCTGTCCTGAGTCACCTAATGCCTCTACCTATGCCTGGATTCCTGGCACAGGCAGTGAGGTACTCAGGGATGCTGCCTGTCTGTTTGATAGCAATTAGAGGGGTCCCCACTACAATGGGCAAGATTTTTTTGCTATAGCAGGACCTGGCGGTGTCCCTGAAAGTGGTCTAAGCTTTTTGTGTTCCTGGCTGGCCCAATTAGTGGATCATACTAGGGCAGGCCCTGTGAGGCGCCCATATGGGATGGCAATCCATATGGGTTCAGGTACTTTTGCAAATACGGAGGCAAATTTCTGTGGAGCAGAGCCAGCTGATAATGTTGGCCCCTTTCACGCCACCTGTAAAGGACTCTAGTTGGAGATTCAGCATATGTTGAGAAACGTCTGACTGTGGTGGGGTGACACCAGCATCACATTGTCCCAGGTGTAGACAGTTATAGACGCTGGTGAGTACTAACTGGTATTGGTAAACAATGCAACATTCTGGGATCTCCCCGTCAGGGATGGTGTGACGGTCCACATGTTTGGTGGTTTGCAGGCGGGGCTAATGTTGGCCAAGCAAAATTTTGGTTGTTTGTTTCAGGTAGGAGCCTAGTAGATAACATAGGACTACTAGGGTAAGTGAGGTGAGCCTAGTAGGTAACATAGGACTACTAGGGTAAGTAAGGCCTGGCTGGTAGGTAACATAGGACTACCAGAGGCAGATGTTGCCTCCACCCAGCAGAAGATATTGGCTGCTTTGGGCTATAGTTCTTCACCTAGCAGGGAACTGTGGCTGCAGAAGTGTTAAGACTGAAATAGCAAGTGGGGAACTTTGTCTGTCTGGGAGAGTAGGTTTGGACCCCTGGCAGGTAACGCGGGCTGCCAGGGAGGGGAAGAGCTCTGAGGGCTCTATGTACCCTAATACGCTTATTGGAGGTCTGTGAGCAAGCATCCTACCTAACAGACTGGTAGGGTGTCCTCGTTTATGCCCCTATGGGAGCTTTGGGGGAAACCCAAAGTGAGCATTGGAGGGCATAGATTTTCTCAGAGGTGTCACCAAGGCGGTTTGCTTGGGGAAGCAAGCTTCAGAACTTAGTGTGATCAGGCCTCTGGGAAGTAGAGCTGATTACTCTGCAACTGAAAGCTCAGACTTAATCACCTGGGTGAGTAAAGACAACACATAGAAATTGATCCATGGTTGAATGGTCTGAGTGAAGTGCCACTTGCAAGGGCAAAGTCAAACACCAGTTCAATGTAGACTCATGCCTGGGTCTACAAGTTCTGGTAATGAGGACTGAGATAAAGAACCAAGGTGGTTCACAGAATTAACAGAGAAGACTAGCAAGAGGGACTGTTTGATCACAGTGAAGGCTAGTTGACAGACTGTTAATTTATATTGAATTGTGGGAACCAATATGGTTCAGTGTGTAGAAGGAACAAAGGAGGTTCCTAGTGAGGATTTGTTGAGGGACTGGTTGAGGATAAGCTGAGGGCTCAGAGATTATAATATAGGACTAGCTGATCATAATACAGGTTGGCCAAAGGACCAGAGTATTATGTTGCAGGAGTAGCCAGAGGACTGATGAAGCTAATGGACTGATTGCTGGTTAAGCTGAAGAGCTGGAATATGAGCTGGCTGAAAGATCCTAAGATGATGGTGAAGAACTGGTGGTCCGGAGAAATGAGCCAAGAATTTTGCCAAATTGATTTGCCAAAGTGGGAAGATGTGGAATATTTTGCCTTAGTTTAGTATTAAAATCAAAAAGGAATATGGATAGAAGTGTGGGTAAGATATTTATTTCTTAAGTTCCTAGGATAGACAAAGGTATGTTACTATAAGAGCGGGATACAAAGCTGTTTTGGTGGGATGTTTTCCTTGGATTTTACAATATTTGTAAGTATATGAGGAAAACGTTGAAGAGGTCCACAAAGAACAGTTTAAATAGTATTCTACTATTTAAATTGGTTCAGGTTAAATTCAGGGAAGATTGATCTCAGAATAATGGACCAGTTAACGCTTTGGTGCGCAAAGAGTTGTCAATTTGAGCGGTTTGAGCTGTGGAAATTATTTTCCTAGTTGGATCCCAGTGGAACTTCAGGAATGGTCTATTTATGCGCTCTGCATTCATTGGTTGAGTTCTGGCAGGTTCCCTGATGAAAATGATTGGTTGGAAGCCAAAAGCTTAAAGTATAAGTAAGGAAATAGTGAATTAATACTTTAAGCTTTTGAGAAAGTAAGTATGTAAGCTTAAGTTATTATAGGGAAAAGTGAGCAACAATGGTTTAAGCTTATGAAGAAAGCCATTTTGAAGGCGGAACCGTTGGGAAAAGGACACTATAAGAAGGGGGCTTGCTGGAAAGTTACCAGGTCTTTTTAAGGTCTTTTGGAAGGCTTTTGGAGGTCCTTCCCAGGTCTTCTGAGTTTCTGCCAAGAGGTTTTGGAAGCCTTTTGATCACCAGCAAGAGCTTGGTTGGACTGATACAACCCAAGATAATGGAGCAGGAGCCCAAGAATAAGAAGCTGGATCCTAAGCGCGGCGCCAGAGTCCAAGTTTAAGGTGCCAGAGTCCAAGTTTAAGGAGCAGGAGTCCAAGTCTAAGGAGCAGACGTCCAAGACTAAGGTGCAGAAGTCCAAGACCAAGTACAAGGAGTCCAAGATATTGTTGGAGGACTCCAAGTATTGGTAAATCCATATTGTTTCCTTGACCCCCTGGGCCATATACCAAAAGGTTCCTAAGGGGATCTTCCTTCTGAGAGTGAATAAAAGCCCATTTTGACCCCTATACATATTTCTGAGATACATTTCCCCTTACTAGAGAATGTCAACCCCTTCCAGCTGGTCCCTGGCTACAATCCAGGACACACTTGAGGACTGGTGGACAGGAACCCCACAGATGGGCAGCAAGGTCTCCTGATGAGATGTAGCCATGTGGCCAGCACTTTGTCCTTTCTTGGGGGAATTCCATTAAAAGTAAGTTGTTAATCAAACCTATGGCTGCTACCACTGTTATAACTGAACCAATTATAGTTCAGTACTTAGATTGGGGAATACAACAGTCCAATAGAAAGGAGTAATAATAAGATTAATATGTAGCTTTATTAAGAAGACCATGGTTAGAACATCAGAAAGAAAATCCACCAGGGGGTTATATTGTGAGGGATCCAAGTATGGGGTGAGCAGCAAACATCTAATTGAGGGATCAGCACATAGAACTGGCAGCAAGCCTAATTAGGAGATATTGCCCATATTTTGGCATTGGTGGCGGAATGCTCAATGTTGTTAGATACAGCATGGGGCGCCTCTATGAGCGTCCTGTGTATTGTAAGATATGTTGGCAGGCAGGGAGTCAATCTCAGTTGCAACAATATCCCAAAATCCTGAAAGTGTATATTGTAAATTAAAAAGTGTAAATTAATTTAAAAATAGCTGGGGTGGTTTATTTTGTTATTAAGTACCATATCGGGGTGGTGAGAATATGATACCTTACTACTGTTCATACTAAGTTGTTATGAAGTTGTTTTCAGTGATGAAAAAGGTAAGCTGACAACTTCCCCACTGATAAGGTTCTCAATGGAAGGTGGCATAGTAGCTTAGGCTTGATTGGGCCACTCCTATTTGTGTAATTCAACCCTTGTGATTGATTTTGGGTGAATTGTAACCATTTTTAACTGTTGACATAATTGTTTACTATAGAATCTATAGGGATTTCATATAAATTGGGCTTAAAGTATGGGATTGCTGTTAGCCATAAGTACATATATTATAGTGAAGTCAAATTAAGTAGCATTTATTGATCTATAGCATGATTTTTTAATAGGCTACCATATGTGTTCAAACCATTTCTATATATAGACATAATAAAAGCATGTTTCATAAGCCCTATAATAATTTTGTATTGTAAGCATGTTTTTTATTATGGGAATAGGGTATGCTTAAAAAGTGTCACCATTGGCCCTCTACGTCACGTTTTCAACTTGGCAAAAAGTTAGATTTTTAATAAAAGTAAAAGAAAAATTAGGTCGAATTGGCAACTTTATCGATGTTAATATTGAATTTTGTCAAATTGGCCATATTTACATCCGGGTTTTTAGGTTCACACCCCAGAAAGTAAAGTAAAATGTTGATTAAGCTTGCTCAACTAAAAGTTCCTTCAGTAGAGCTCAGTCTTCTGGTCAGCTGTGCCCATGTCAACAAAGTGTTGGCATGGGTGCTGTTGCATATCAACCTCTCTGGAAATTCACAAGGAATCTCACTTTAGAGAACTTCTACGATTGGTATAATAGAAGCTGCTGTAGTGTGGTATTGCTGGTCTCATAGATAAGCTCCTCCGATTTCTTGCTGAACATTTTCCCAGTTTTTTTGGCTATCTATGCCTCATGTGTAACTGTGATTTAGGAAGCAGAAGTTAAAGGAAAAAGAATCTATGACTAATTCGCTTGTACAGTCTAAGGAGATAAGGCAGGGTACCATCATGGGTCAGGTACCTCAGAGTACAAGTTAATTTTATTATACAGCATATGTGAACCCAATATCGATACTTGTAGGGCCTTCCATAGGGACACATTACCTGACACATGGGCCAACAGCTGATTTGATGATGCTACATTGCTTATTTTCTTTGATAACATGCTTTCATGATCATAGAATATCCAACAACTAGATGTTTCAGTAACATAAAGCTATAGTTCAAGCAAATCAACTTGGATCCAGGCTTAAATTTATTATGCATTGAGAAGCTTTTGAAATGTATAGTCCATATGAAGCTTCTTAAAGCTATAGCCTAAGCACTTTGGAAATGTACATTATGCTTGTTTATGGAATAAGGCTTTAATGAATTTACAATGGCATTATAATTAGTAAATATGGACAAACTTGCGACAGTTGTCTGCTCCACAGTGGCATGGATACTTTGAGCTTTTTTCAGAAATAGTTACTTGGCTTATTCTCTCGGTAGTGTTGGTGATCCCTACTGTGGACTCAGAATCGTCAAATCCACCAGCATAGTCAAAGCAAAGTTCCTCAAACTTGCCTATATCCTTGATAGCAAAGAACGCTAGGTTATGGATGTCGTAGTCAGAAGACTCATATAATGCTGTATAGACAGCAATATTGGGATCGCAGGAGTGATTGATGAAGTGAGTGACGTTACCATACTTGTAAGCATCTATGGAATAGGGACAGTCTTCTTCTGGGCCATAATTGAAGTCGAGATCGAAAAGATAAGTAAGCCCCCGATTATCATATTCTAGGCCACGGCGCTCAGCCTCTTCGGCTGTAATGATTTCTCCGACGTACTCAGCAACAAATCGCCCCTTGGGAATCTTCTCCATTGCGCGAACTCCCCAGCCTTTATTGGCCGTCTTGAAGATTTGAAGCTTGACGGTCCGACCACGTTGAATAACGCGGTTACGGCAGGTTAAGGAACACTTGCAATTGACACTACATTCTTTTATGGCATGCTTAGGTGGCAGTTGAAGAAGACCGTCCTTGTCGTAGGGTATCTTGGGGTAGTCGGGATCAACGCACAAGCAGCCACTATTCTTTGAGGTGTGGCAAGATTCTTTGCAATCACACCCAGTAATGAACGCAGGATCAATAGGCAGCACCCCTTCACCACGTACACTCTTGGCAATATATACAAAGTCTTCGGGTGGGCCATCTGCATCGACTGTATTTACAACCGAAATAGAAGGCCCGATGTCTTTGTTCACGAGCAAGAGAAAGTCGGAAATGTTCTTGGGGAGCCACTTGAGATTTGGGAGAGCTTTCTTGGGCTGGGGATTAGCGAAGTGCAGTCCAAGCCACTTACCACATTTGAAATAATGTCTTTTATTGCTGGGTCATACTCGCCTGGATGTTCTTCAGGAAGCCCTCGAATGCACTCCTCAAATGCTACAACCAGTTCGCGGCAGGATAGATTTTTCGCTGGTTCCCAGGAACTCTCAGCAATGTCGTAGCCCTTCCACTTGACTAAATAACTTAAAAAGATCTTATTGTTAAATAAAATTGAGATGTGATCCTACCCCACTCCCTTTCTTAGCCAATAGAATTTCGACCTAAAATTAAGTTTTAAATAGCCTTGTGTGATACCTCATATTCGTCAGACTGGAGAACATTATCCAAACTTGAGGATGAAAAACTGGCTGCCTTTTTGTCGGCTTGTAACCTTTTTGGGGGCAACCCAAGCTTATGAGTTTTATCAAAAGCTAAATCTTTGGCCATATATCCCAAATCTATAGGCAGCGTACCAGTGGCATGTGGTAGCTTGGGCAAGGGCTCGCCATTTTCAGCTTTACCCTTTTTTCTTGGTGAGGCAAGTGATCCTTGATCAAGAATTTCAATCATTGAACTTTCAGGGCAAGGGTTGATCTTCTCCCTTGGCTTGATTATAACCCAGCTGGAAAGTGCATTCATGGATATCTTTTGAGGATGCACACTGGGTTCAGGCGAGTGCTTCAAGTCACAAGCAATAGGATTACTTTTTCCTTGGGTCATCTTTGGCTAATTGAGAAAAAAGAGCCATGTCAGCAGCTGAAATTTCAAGTTTCCTCAGGAAGACATCTCTTAACCAGAAAAATGTGATTTAAATAAAAATATTCAGATTGAAACATCCCAACCAATAATAACTTGTAATTTTAAAGCTAAAATTTCCATAAATATAAGAAATTATGGGAACATAAAAAAGAAAGATGAATAAAAAGTAGACATAAAATAGTAAGTTGCAGCTGAAATTAAAGGGGAATTATATATGGTAGTTAGTTGTGTGAGAAAGCAGTCCTAGTGAGAAATATTTGTATTTAGAATATATTGGGTTCTAAAGAGTAAGGTGGTTTAAGGCACCAAACTCTGAACTGGAAGTGGTATTCAATAGCAGCTTAAGCTTTGGTTCAGTTGGGGAATAAATCCTGAATGGCAAAGGAGCTTTGATTAAGAAAATAATACTTACAATCATGAAAGAATAAATGATCAGTTGATCAATTTGTGAAATGAGGTTTATCTGAAGAAAGTATGATAAGAGATTTGAAAACCAAGCATAATCTCAAGCCCTTATTGTCCTTTTTAATACAATGTTGAGCTTCCATCTCATTTGCTATATATTAAGGACTTGTTTGAGCAAATGTCAACCAATAAAAACCATCCATAATAATCCTCTGACATCACTAATTGTCTTAATGTAGAATCTAAGAGCATCTCAGATCATATGATTGATTAGATAAAAGAAACATCAGTTTAAGGTATATGATCTAAGTATAAATAAAACCACATTGCTTTTTCACAACATTGCCATTTCCCTTGCTGGCACTCTTACATTACACTGCCATAGACTATGACAAGGAGGTGACTTTCTGGGGTAAGATTCCATCAACAGCAGAGCAATGTAGTCTGTAAGCCATAATCCTGACCAAGCATATAAATCAGATTTCCTCTTATCCTCCCAACACTCAGATAACAGTATATTGCTTATAGACATGTTTTTCACCCTGACCTGGAGAAAAGGCAACTGTGGCAAACTTGACTGTATGAATTCAAAAGTGAGAATCTAAAAGTGGTCAAGTTGACATTTTTAAATTTTCAAAATGGCTTTTCATAATAAATCAACTACTTATTCTTGACTTTTTTAGTTGAGAGAATGAATAAAAAGTATTTTACATGTTCATAATAACTTTTAATTCCAGATAGATTGTTTTAATATAGTTTTGAAATTCAAAATGTGTCAACTTGGCCACTTCTGAACTCATACACTCAAGTTTGCCACAGTTGCTGGAGAAAACATGGTTGGAATCAGTTAAAATGTACTGAGGTTCTAGTTGAGCACTAATATTCCACTCATGAACCTTGTATCCTCTTACATTCAACTGGATAAAAGACCTATTTCTGGCTATTTGAATCTCATTCATCTTATAAAAGTAAGTACTCCTGAATCCTAATTTTTATAAGCAATTACTCTGGAATGAATAGCTTAACACTTGGCCAACTTCTTGCCAGTCAGTGTTTAATTTGACACTACAGTACTATTACTAATCAAACCAGCCTTTTGGAGTTGAGTCTTTTAGAAGGCTGTTAAAGCCAATTGTTGCAACTGAGATTCCATCCTCACCCACTAACGTATCTCACAATACACCTGGGGAGCTTGACAAGTTGCCCCATGTTGTGTCTAACGGCATGGACCAATCTGATGGCAATGTCAAACTGCAGGCACTTTCTCCTAATTAGGAGCGCTACCAATTCAACCTGCTGATCCCGCACAAGTTATTCCTTGGCTCCAATCCTTACATGGAACATGCCACTATGCCACCCCCTGTGGACTTGTAGCTTCTCTATATAGTATATTAATTAAAATATTCCTCAATAAA
>QTSX02003817.1:0-54004 GCA_014839935.2 Entomophthora muscae | reverse complement strand
TGTTGTGTCTAACGGCATGGACCAATCTGATGGCAATGTCAAACTGCAGGCACTTTCTCCTAATTAGGAGCGCTACCAATTCAACCTGCTGATCCCGCACAAGTTATTCCTTGGCTCCAATCCTTACATGGAACATGCCACTATGCCACCCCCTGTGGACTTGTAGCTTCTCTATATAGTATATTAATTAAAATATTCCTCAATAAACTACATCTTATTTTTATTATTATTATTCTTGTTTTTTCTATTAGACTATTGTCTTCCCCAATCAAATACTGAACTATCATTGGATCAGTTGCAAGAGTGGTAGCATATGTAGGTTGACAACCTACCTATAAGAAAATCCCCCAAGAAAGGATGGAATATGGGCTGTATGGCTACTCCACATCAGGAAAAATTCCTCCCTATCCCTGATGGGGAAATCCCTGAAGCATAAATTATATACCAAGACCAGTTAGTACTCACCAGCGCCTATAACTGTCTCCACCTGGGACAATGTAACGCCAGCATCAACCTACCACAGTCAGACTTTTCTCAATATATGCTGAATCTACAACTGGAGTCCCTTGCAGGTGGCATGGAGGGGGCAAAAATTGTCAGTTGGCTACACTTCACAGAAACCTGTGTCTATATTTGCCAAGTACCAGAACTCATGTGGGTCACCACCACATCTGGGCGCCTCACAGGCCCTGCCGCAGTATGATTCACTAATTAGGCCAGTCAAGAACATGAAGTTACTTGGGTGACCTTTAGGGACACTGTCAGGTCCAGCTATAGAAAAAATTTCTTGCCCATTGTATTAGGGACCCCTCTAATTGCTATCAAACAGATAGGCAGCATCCCTGAGTAACTCACTTCCTGGCAGCAAGCACTTGGTGCTGCCTCTGAAGCCATCACTGACAGAAACACAATGCTACTCACACTCATCATCAATGGGCTTAAACTTCACATCTATAAATGAGTTCTTGTAGGGCGCTGAACCTCTGTTGATGATTGCTACAAGGCCATTTTAGAAGCTAATAATCAGGCCTAAATGGGATCCTAAAGATTCACCAATGCTCTCTCCCCAACCTTGTCCTGCGCCAGGCAGCGCTCACAATCAAGTATGCCACCACCAACCTTGTCAACAGGAAAATGGGACCAAGTGCCCTTGTGAAGGAGAGACTCCAACTAGACCAGATTGAGGACTCAGGAAACACCTGGGGGCTGTAGATACAAGAGGTTCTGCAACCCCGCTTGACCCACACTCTCAATCTCTCCTTGCCAAAAATCCCTGCAACTACAACCTGCACAAGGTAGAGACCCTAGCTGTGTTTCAAGTCCAAAGTGATAACCCCTACCCTCCAAGCCAGTAATTCCTCCAATAAAATCACCTGCTTGGCCTATCATTTTTGTTTCTGTGGGAATACCCACAGACTTTTAGTAGATACTGGGGCCAATCACACCATGGTCAACCAGGAATTTGCGGATTCCCAGCAATTAGACCAGGTGCCCAGTTGCTTCAAAGCAGTAAGTGTGGCCAACTCCTGCAGAGCAATCATCACTCACAAGACAGTACCCTTCTCTGTAAGAATGGGGAACATCCAGGTTAAGCTCTCTGGGCCAATAAGGGCTGGACTCAGCCACAATTTTATAGCTGGCCTTAAATGGCTCCAACATAATTGACCATACATTGGCTGGGACACCTCTGTGATTACACTCAACAGAAACAGGGTAGGGTTTCAAATCTACCCTGTTGAAATTGAACAAGCTGCTTCATGACACTGTGTTTGTACGGCTCACAGAGACAGGCTCCTATGATTTCAAAGGGGGGAGATGGACTTCAACCAGTGCTCAGTTGAGGTCATCTGCTCTGAGCCCACTACACCTCCCCCTGGTCACAGCACCTCCATCAGCACTAGTATCACTTCTTGAGGAATACAAGGATGTCTTTAGCAAAATGCTAGACCAACTTTCCCCTCCAAGAGAAATACTAAATGCTGTCCAGTTACTGTAAATTCAGAACCTAAACGTAAAAATGCAGGATTTTTAAATCCTTGGACCAAATTTCAAATCACATTTGCAGGCAACTCAGCTGAGTGAAAATTATCACATTCAATAAAATTAATCATTTAATTTGACTTTTTTGATTTATTTAAATTGGCAAATTTCAAATCCCTTGAGCAGATAACTCTACTAACTAAAAACAAAGCACACCAAACAAATGTGGGATACATGAATCAGAAATGTGGGATTATAATGTAAAATTTGAGATTTCCTGTATGTCTAACAAATGGTAGACAACATGAAATTAGTAACAAATATGAAGTTGTGGGATTGTCAGTTCCAAGAACCAAATTTCAAATCATAATTAAGTGAATTTGAAATAAATATAAGTTATGGCTGCCCCAAAAAGGATGTCAAAGGATTTAGAGTGGATTTTTGCTAATTCTTTTGGGAATCATAGGCATTCTCAAAAATCACCCTATTCCAGTTTAGGACAGCTAAAATTTAGATCCTACTATTCACCAACTTAACATACTTAACAATAAAATTGACTAAAATATACACTCCTCTTTTTGAGTTAACTTTTTAATAAAAATTTATTACGTCTTCTTTCGATAACAGCCAAGTAAACAAGCTGTTCCCTGGCCTTGACAAGATCATGTAGGGCTACGCTGGGTCTTCCAATTGTGAATTCTCTGTCTATGGTCACTCCCAACCTGCAGGCCCCTCCCCAAGCACTAATCAGGAGTGTGTTCTTTTTCATGTGTCTTCTAGCATGCCCTGTTTGCCCATCATAACAGGCAGCTGGTAATCCAGATTTTATATCAATACTAGCATCAGGGATTGGCCAATTTAGCCAAGAAGTCACCCAGGGAAGCTTTAATCCAGAAACAGCCAATCAGATGGCACTATCTGGTTCCCAAGACAGACACATCCCACTCCCAGCCAATCAGCCTACAAGACAAACAAGAAAAATGATCACCCTGGAAATTTTTCTTGAAATGGTCAATAAGACAGGGCTGCTTATGTCCCTTGGAGAAATAGCAACAACAATGGGTTTTGCAAAGTCTACTATGACTGCAACCCTGCAAGCCCACAGCAACTGTGCCCCCCTCCCAAGAAGACCCCAACTGGTGCCTTTACATCAACTAATGGTGTTTAAGCCCATCCCCTTATGATGGTCATCATGGAACATGACCCACAGATACCTCTGGTCCAGGTGTGTCTCCAACTGGGACTCCACAACATTTTCACAAATAAGAGAACAGTCAATTTTTGGATGCACAGAGTTGTGGTTGCTTCTAGAATCTTGTCCAATTAAGTTCTCAGTGGTCCCAGTTTGATGGATACTGCCCCTACAATTTTACTATCATTAATTCTATAAAATGGAGGGCAATAAGGGCACACAATGACCTAATCTTCTTGTCATATGCCAAGGTTTCTGCAAGTATCCAAGACTATGGAGGAAAGTGTATCCAATCTGACGTTTACAAGTATGGTCCAATTTTATATCAATTTGTTGGGGTTTTGATGGCAGTTTCCCCATTGGGGGTCAATTATTGCTCTGTGTTGTCAAACACAGCAGATGGGTATGCCTACCAGACAGAGCTCAAGGACATACTGGAGGAGTGGGCTACCCAACATGCCATGTACACAGTTGTTATTAGTGATGTGATGGAGCAGCAGGAATGGGCAACCAAGGAAATTAAAGCCGCAGGGCATATCTTTTGATCATATCCCACCAACTACTCTGACATGCATCTTGCAGATGTATGTCTTTACAATTATGGTTTGGCTCTCAGGCGCTCAAAGCCTGCTACCTGCAATAAACTGTGTGCCCAAATTGAGAATGGGTTCAAGCCTTTTCCCTTCCATATTTGTCCAGGATCTTATCTGATCTCATCATCTTCTTTTCAAGTGATAGTGATAAGTCCAGAAAGGACTCCTGCCTCCCCACACTCTTCCATTTGGTTTGTCAAGCCTGCATATGTGACAAAAGAAGAATTTGAGCAATTGAAGCAATCAGCTCTTGCCGCCTCTTCCCAGTCAACAAACTCTGCCTCCCCAACCCCCCGTCAAGACCAAGCCACCTGCCTTCCAACCCTGACTCCAAAGCCACCACCCAATCCCTCCCCACTACCTCTGATGATGTCTCTTTTACAGGCGCAGATGATGGCAATGTACATTCCACCCATTCCCTCCCCTACTTGTCCTTTGATGAGTAAAATAAAACTTTTCTTTGTGTAACTTATTAAAATTGATATGATTCTCTTTCAATTCATAATTAATAATATATTTTTTAATTGTTGACATTCCCCATATTTAATAAATATGTTGTACATTTGATGTGGTAACATATAATTAGTTGCATGAATATTTTTCAATTGTCAATAATAGAGTAAGGACCAACAAATGTAAATATTACATTAGAATATTGCAGCTAGACATAAACTCTTGATATTTAGATATTATGTACATAACTGAATGCATTTTGTTTAATAAATTTCATTGTAAGGTGATATTTTTCATTGTGATTTTATAATTGAACTGTGTCTATATTAGGGAGCCATTGACACTTATTACTGTCACAACATCTTTAATTGCTCTCTCTCAGGGAATTAACACTCCAAGTAGTTCACCAAATGAGACACCAAATGGCTCACCAACTAATCATTAAGCTGGTTGCAATAATATCATTTGACCATCTATTACAGGATCAAACAATCCAGATCCTAAGCAGAACACAACTTGAATAAGCCTTGTGACTAGGGCTGCATTGGCCCAAAAAAGGGACAATTATAGCAAATGCCGTAATTGTCCCGTCCTCCCTTTCTTGTAATCTTCTTTTGGATTCCCTCAATGTTGGGGGAATCCAAAATTTCAAAAAAAGAAGGCCTTGGAAGGCTTTCTATTTTCCAGAATCTTAGTTAATTAAATATATACTTATAATAAAAATTAACTTTTGAAAAAAATCTTAAAATTTTAATTCAAGTTTTTATTTTATTTTTTAAGAACAGAAAGTAAAAAATATGATTTTTTTATTTAAAAATAAAATCTGGAAAAAATTTCTTCTGTAGTTATTTTGAGAATTAATTTTGGAAAATTCATACCCTAGACAATTTTCCAGAATTTTCTCCAGATTTGAGACAAGTGGCTCTTTTTAAAAAAAGAAGCCACTGTCTCAAATCCAATGCAGCCCTACTTGTGACTTAGGAGGAACATTACTCATATAAGCCCCATGACTTCCATGACTTACAGTGGTCAGTATGTGGCTTTCCATGATACTATATATTATCCTATATTCATATCAAATAAAAAATCATTCTCTTCATAATTTTCCCCTTTATCTTGTTTATTATACTTCTCAGAAGTATATACTCAACAGTGGTAGTACAGTTAGGTTATCCACACCTCTACAACTTTAAGAAAAAATTCCTCCTAAGAAAAGAATCCAGAAAATGGCCCTTCACACAGGTTGGAGAGACTACAAAGAAGGACAGGACATCCCTGCAGGCTTTGTCATCTTCAACAATGTCCTCATCCCCATTGACCAGTATAACCTCCTCAATGCCTGTAAACTCCTGAACCCGCCTCTAATCTCTGAAAGCCCGCAGGCAACTGAGATACCCATCATTGTCTTTCAATGCCTATAATCAGCAGAAATTGGGATGTTTGCAGGATTAAGCCGGGAAAACAACAACCTCTGGATTAACAGCACACAAAATAAATTTACACAAGTGGGCTACCCCTGCAGACTCTGGGCCAGCAAAATTGCCCTTTGTGTTGTGGGAACTGCCTCACGTTTTGTAAGTGAATGGCTTGAACAACACCCTGATCAAAATGAGAACTGGGATATGTTCAAGGCTGTGTTCCTCAAAAAGTTTGCCATGAAGGACTCTGACGTGGTGATCATGATAAAACTCAGAGCTTTCAAAATGACAGGAACAATAGAGGAGTACATTACAGCATACAAAGACTTACATGAATGAGCTCCCAACACCATTAACTTTGATGATCCTAGACCACAACTAGATTTCTACAATGGCCTCCCCACATACATTAGACATTAGTTTGACATGACCTACTGTAAGAATATCAAAGATGTATTCTTGGAAGGAAAGTGTGCAGCCCAAAAAATTTGACAACCTACACACAACAAAAAAAACAAAAGGAGAGCCCCACAGCAAAGAAGGACCCTTGACCTAATAAGCAAAACAACTGAGCCAATAACAACAATCCCCAAAGCAGGAATCACACTGCACAAGCCAACCAGGCAAGCACTGAAGATACCAATAAGGATGAAAAAGCTCAGGGGAGTGCTTAGGCAAGCCACCCTCCCCCAATTCACAAGACTTGTACAGGGACCAAGACATGGACTCAATTATCATGATCCAAGTACCCTCCAGTGATCCTCTACTGTTTGCTGTCCAAGCTGGAAATAAACCCCTCACTTATCCTTTCTGCTTTTGAAGATACCAAGGCACAGCACTATTCAACATTGGAGTAGACCAATCCCTTGTTGACAAGAAATTTTCCAACCTCATGAAACTAACCTACAGTCCAAAGCCACATCAAAAGAGTTATCATGGCAGATAATAGGAGTACATTAGTTACCAAAGAAGCAAAATCTTTCTGCGCCCAAATTGGAGACGTAAAAACTACAATAAGTGGCCCTATCATACCAATCCCCAAGTGTGATATTATACTTGGCCTAGATTGGATGAGAAAGAACAACCCTCATATTGACTGGGATAGCGCAACCCTCACCATACAACAAGGCAAGGTGCACCACCATGTCTACCCAACTTATCTTGATACGCTTATGAGAGATCACATATTTGTGAAGATCATGGAGACAGAAGAGGAAAAGGACCCCAGAAAAATCAATTGGAACTCCTGTACGTATGAGGTTATCCACTTTCAAAATACAGAAACCAGACGTGAAAGAGACTACATCCAAGAACAACTGGTCATTTAATTCCCTTCTGTCTTCCAAGAAACCTTACCAGGGTTACCACCTGACCATGGCATACAACACAAAATTGGCCTCAAGGGAAGTGTACCAAAGGCTCTTCCTATCTACCATCTCACACCTCAAGAATACAATGCGTTAAAAACCTATCTTGACAAAGCCCTTGAAAAAGGCCTCATTAGACCCTCAAAGTCATCTTCTGGTGCTCGCTGTCTTCTTTGTGGCAAAGAAAGATGGAGGCCTCCACCTAAATCACAGATTACAGGGCCCTCAAAAAGGTCACAATTAAGAACAGGTATCTCTTGCCCCTCATTGATGGCCTTTTTGATGCCCTGGGGGTCCCAAATCTTCACAAAAACTGATTTGACAGCAGGCTATCACCAAATTTGCGTGAAATAAGAAGATATACCAAAGACCACATTCAGAACCAAATACAGGTTCTTTGAATATGTTGTTCTCAATTTTGGTACAACAAGCACTCCCAGCACCTTTGTGACCTTCATGAATAAGGCTTTCAATGAACACATTGGAAAATAAGCAATAATCTACCTGGGCAACATAATTATCTACAACCTAGCCTTAAAGCAACACTGGGAAGATGTCTGACTGGTCCCCTTCACCCTCAAAGTGTGACTTCTTCTTGTCTGAACTTCCATTCCTTGGTCACATTATCAGCAAGGATGAAATCAAACCAGACCCAGAGAAGATATGTGCCATAACCAAAATGCCAGCTCCAAGAAGTAAAATTGAAATCTGTACCTTTCTAGGAATGTTAGTATACATTAGAAGGTTCATTCCTAACTGGGGTGCCCTGAACACCCCCTGTCAGCCATTAAAGGCAAAACAACCAAGTTTGTGTGGACACCACTACGGGACCAACATTTCCAACAACTCAAAAAGCATATGGTCATTGCCCCTATCCTCTAATACCCAAATTGTGAAGGAATATATGAGTTGGAAACTGATGCATATTATTACATCATAGGAGGGGTACTCCCTATTCAAACGGCTCAAAACAGGCTTCCTCCCTGTGGCATATGAGTCAAGGAAACTATCTGACGGTGAACAAAGATATCCCATACATGACAAGGAGTTGGTAGCCATCATACACTGCCTCATGAAGTGGCAATGCTATCTGGAAGGAGCCCAAACGTTCAAAGTACTCACTGACAACAAATTGCTGATATTCTTCAAAAAACAACAACATTTATCTAGATGACAAGATGAATGGATGAGCCTTATCCAAAGGTACCCCATGATAATTGAATACAACCCAGACAAGGAAATTCTTACTGCAGATGCCCTATTAAGTCTATACAATAAACATGTTCTATGTGCTGATGGGGACCCCAATTGGCCCATATTGATTATGGGGAATCTCCAAGAGGGGTTCCCACCTGGCAAACTAATGTACATCCAATAGAAGGTCCTTGAGAACAAACACCTGTTCAAAAATGTATATGGCATGCTACACCAAATACTCCCAAATGGTGACATTGTACCCTACTTCCCTTCAACGCAAAAGATTGGCACAATCCTCCAGTATCACAGAGATCTGGGACACACCTGTAGCAGGAACTTGCATGAATATCTCAAGACACGCTACTGGTGGCCCAACATGATAGATGATATCAAGGAAGTACTGGAAAAATGCAAATTCTGTGAGAAGTACGCCCAAACCAAGGCACCACCCAAGTCAGTACTACCAGTATCCATCACATAACCCTTCAAGGTTTGATCACTGGATATTGTGGGACCAATTCCTGGAAAAAACAAAGACAAAAAGTATAGCATAGCAGCTATCAACTATGCAACCAGATGGCTTGTGGCACAAGCTACAAAAGAGCATAAAGGCAATGATGTGAGACAGTTTATTGGTAAAGAAATCATAGCCAAGTTTGGAAAACCCAAACTCCTGATCACAGATGGAGGCACTAAACTTAAGGCCATTGACACCAATATCTACCTTGCCAAAAACAGAATAAGACACATCACAGCCAGTTTGTATCACCCACAAGCAAATGAAAGAGTAGAACAACTAAGCAACTTTCTAGTAGAAGCCTTCAGTAATTTATCTGCTAACAATCTAAAAGCATGGGTTGATATGTTACCAACAGCACTCATGGTGTGCAGAACACAAGTAAACCACAATAAAGGCAAAAGCCTGTATGAACTTGTGTATGGGGAAAAGCCTGCCCTTGTTAGTACAACCTCATGACCACAATTACCTCTTCCTAAAAATATGCCAGACAACAGTGACCCTGACGTACAGCGTGCTAGAAAAGACCAGGAGGACATGGAACAACAAAGGGTTCAGAGGGAAACAATCCCACTACAACAAGAAAGATTTCAAGTTGGGGACAAAATCTGGGTTGTCAACCACAATCAGCATAAGTTGGATCCAGGGTTATGTGGGCCAGGAATTGTCATGGAGGTCAAGCCCAACAACACCTAACTCATCTAGGGAATTAGTGCATGAGTAAAACTAAATTGCATGCACCACAATTACCTCTACCTGTGCAAAGCAAGAACAGCACAACACAATTCCAGACTCCCTGTACCTAACGTCAAACTAGATCAGTATCAAACCTATAGCCCCAACACTCTTAAGAAAATGTCCAAGGTTCCACCTTCCAGCACCCCAGGGGGAGATATTGCAACATCTTTGATTACTCCCTCTTGGGGAATTAACGCCCCAAGTAGTTCATCAAATGAGATACCAAATGGATCACCAACTAATCATTAAGCCAGTTGCACTAATATCATTTGACCATCTATTACAGGTATCAAATAATCCAGATCCTAAGCAGAACACAACTTGAATAAGCCTTGTGACTTAAAAGGAACATTACTCAGATAAGCCCCATGACTTCAATGACGTACATGGAAAGTATGTGGCTTTCTATGATACTATATATTAGCCTATATTTGTATCAAATAAAGTATCATTCTCTTCTTAATTTTCCCCTTTATCTTGTTTATTATAATTCTCAGAAGTGTATACTTGACATTACAAATATTGATACAGAGTGCATTTTACAGCTTGCATATTTACCTATTGATAATGATTCTGTGAAATTTAAGTCAGATTTTGTGAGTTTTTAATAATACAATGGATCAATTAATCACTGTTTATGATCATTAATTGGCTGATGTTATTTGCTGTGGCAATAGTGCATTTTCTAATATTTACATACTGGCATCTAATTGGTTGGTTTCTCATCCTATCACACAGAAATAGGATGTGAAACCAACCAATTGGATGCCAGTGTGTAAATGTTAGAAAATGCACTATTGCCGCAGCAAAGAACATCAGCCAAGTAATGATCATAAACAGTGATTAATTGATCCATTTTATTATTACTAACTCACAAAATCTGACTTAAACTTTACAGAATCATTATCAATAGGTAAATATGAAAGCTTTAAAATGCACCCTATATCAATGTTTGCAATAAATGCCAATGGCTCCCTAATATAAACACAGTCCAATTATAAAATCACAATGAAAAATACCAATTTCACAATGCCTTTTATTAAAATAACATTGACTTATGCACATAATGCAGAATAAACATGACTAGCAATACAACCTAGTACAGTTAACATTCAATAAATCATTCACAATTCAATTTGAGATACAGCAGTTTTAAAAGTTATGGCAATAACCAAAAATACTTCAGATTTAAACAAAATTATTTCAGATTTGAACAAAATCCAAGTTGCGCAAGATTCAGGATTCAATTAATTTAAAAAATTTCAGTTAATAAATGAAATTTCAAACAAAAAATAAAAGTTCACTAGCCCAGTATACAAAATTATATCAAACATCAAGCGGTGTAGTTCAAACCACAAGCAAAATGAACTGACACAACAAGTGAAATGGATGGATGTTATTTTGGAGTATATTATAATCCAATCAGAATTCTTATGAGGCACCAACAGAAGGACTAAAATGAAACAAATTTTGAGCAATCTAGAAGCAAGATTCCACAAGCACAAAACAAAATGAACTCACACAAGATGTGTAGTATGAGCAGCCTAAAATAGAAAACTATCAATTTAACAGCCAATCAACAGCCATCCAATTTAGGAACAGAGGAATTTTATTCATTTTTATGGATCCTGATTTGTATAAAATGATTTCAAGAACCTTCCAAATATGGACTCATGATTACAATAAAAATAAACCATTAAATTTTAAAATTTCTACTTTTAGTGATTTTATCCTAGGTTTTTTTACAATGTTTTTTACTAGCAACATCTTCAATGGCGCCAGCAGCCAAGCCAGCAGCAACCAAGCCAGCTTCAATGGAGGCAAGGCTCAGGGCTTGGAGGCACCCATTTATACCCAAGCCTTTGAGGCAGGTAACAAGGAAGCTGACCTGTACCTGACCACCAACCCATATGGCTTTGACTTATTTGAGAGTCACTTAGCGTCTAGCCCTGCCCCTGCTCCCTTACCCACCCCCACACAAGCTGCCTGTCAACCAACCAATCAGGATGGCAACCTTGATTTGGAATAACTTCCTGCTGCTAGCCAACCTAGCACCCTACAGCCAATCAGGCTTCAACTCCTGCGGCCCAGCGCCCCAAACAACAAATAATCACTGCCCAAATGCTCCAGGAAATTGTGGCACTAACCCTACAGGGTCTGTCATGGGACCAGATTGCCTCCCAGTTGCAATTTGCCCAAGCCACAATAATGCGGGAATTCAATAACTTAATGAATAAGGGGAATCTGATCAGGACAGCCAAGAAGCCAAAGAAGGCCCCTGAGTCCCAAATCAATGAGGCATACCCAATAATGCTTGACCTCCTCCAGCAGGACCCCAAGATTCCCTTAACCCAGGTCCGCAAACAGCTTGTGCACCATAACATATGAATCTCCAAGCGCATGGTGCAGCTCTGGATGCACAGAAAGGTGGGTTCCATACAGGTTCTTACCAACTTTGCTGACAATCAATGGGATGGCGCTGAGGATTCCCCATATGATATTGACATTGAGTCAACCCTGGTCCAATTCCTGACAAGTTTGTCAGATGACATCATTGTCATCTCTTAATATAAGCTATCCATAGCTTTTGACAATTTTGGCCCACAAGGAAGAGCCATCACCTAAAAAGGAAGGAAGAAGGTCAAGAAGGAGACGTTCATTGGTGCATTCCTGTCAGGGATTCTTTCCCTGACTACATTAATTTTATTAATGGGTTAGAGTCTAGCACAGCACAAACAGAACACAACAAAGTTCTTAACATCATAGCCAATATGGATGGTAAGCTAGACAGGGATCAAACCTGAACCCCTAAAGAAGGGTACAACGTTAAACTTGAATCAATGGTTCAACTTATTTTACCTAATTATAATGATTGTATTCATTCAGCTTTTGCTCTGGCTTTCAAACTGGTTTTTGAAAATTTTAATAAGCTACTTAACAACGTCACTTACTGCTTGCGCTCTGATTGGCTGCAGCTGTTGCCCTTGCC
This sequence comes from Entomophthora muscae, assembly GCA_014839935.2. NCBI lineage: Eukaryota > Fungi > Entomophthoromycota > Entomophthoromycetes > Entomophthorales > Entomophthoraceae > Entomophthora > Entomophthora muscae. The sequence goes on along the minus strand of QTSX02003817.1, from coordinate 41,560 downwards.
ACTCTGGAATCAATTGAATCTATATTTGAGCCAAGCTCTGTACTTAGTTTCAAGCAACTATCGGAACACAGCCTGCTTAATTAAGTACAGCCTGATGACTTATACTTGTATCTGCTTGTTTAACCACTTAACAATCAATATTATTAAGTTCCTTTTGTACCAGCAATTGAGAAAAGGTATTAATTTGATTTCCCATCCATGAAAATCCCTCTCATTCTCAAATATGCCACTTAAATGTCCCAGCCTTCATTGTAAGGGTATTTAAGTGAGTTATTCTTATCATTTCTCTTTGTTTCAACAATAAAAATTATTACTCTTCTAGCTACTCCTCCATTTTTTGATAAACACTCCTTTTGAAGCCATGAGGGGAATTATTTTCCTATCCTGGTTTCTAGCCTACTTCTTAACAAAGGTGTACACCTTGGAAAATCCAACTCCTACAACCAACTGGTATAATTCCTCCCCAGACGATGCCCACCAGAAGGAATCCCTTGCCCATGGATGGTTCAAATATCCTTTTGGACACTGGGGACGTAAATGCCACTATGGCAGCTTGTTTGCTACCCCACCCACTGAACCTACTCTGGTTAGACCTTATGCCTCCTTTTACCTCTTGACATATTTGGTGTGCTACTATCTACTTGGGCAATTCAGTTCTAGGTTTGGAAGATTTGCTTATCTAGGACAATTTAGACATCTTGCAATGGTCATGGTTCTTATCAGCTTGGTCATAGCAGGCTTGAATGTAGGGGCCTTGGCCCATCAGCTGGGAAGTTTATTCCCCGCCAAGGAGGTCCCTGACAATTCCTGGCTGTTTCAGCCAAGGGTTTTGTCTACTATTAGACTAACCCAGATTTCACCAATGGCTACAAGTACAGCCAATTCTTGGTGGATTACTTTACTCCTGGGATGGCTCAAATTCAAAGCATCAGGTTTTCTTGAGCCACCAGATGGAGGGTAGCTCCACCACCCTTGAGGCCATCAAGCAACGCAGGCACAAGGCTTCTGTGTACCCAGCTGGCCACGCAGACATCCATCTGGCTAATGTTGTCTTCTTTAACATTGGATCCACACTATGGGAGCACCGCCCTCAGGATTTCAACAGCCTCTATCTTGGGGTCCTTGACCACAATTTTCTCTTTGGCCGCCAAATGGTGGCTGACTTGTTTTCTCAAATTGTCTTTCATGCAAACATGGGCAATTAATCACGGAAATACAAGTGCCTTCCACCTTGGGCCACTGCCACCTACCAGCCCATCCAGCCAATGACCAATGAGGAATACAACAAGCGTTATATGGCAGCCATCAGGCAAAATCCTCCTTCCTCCCCCCGCCACCAACACCCCTCACCTGCAAGCCCAACCTACCCACCCACCCATCCACAGACCCCCCAGGCCAGCACTGCCTCTATGTCTTCCTTCCTGCAATATTTTGCCTACTAGGCATCACTCTTCCCCGCCCCAATAAACCCCATGTTGCCAAATATTTTCTATTTATGTTATCTTTATTTTGAATTTCAATTGTTCATGTTCTCTTTGTTTATAGTTGGTTTTATTCTTTATGTTCAGCTTATTTCTATAAAATCATATATTTACTATGCCGTGTATCTAGATCCAGAACACAGTTATTTTTAGTACCTAAATACAGCCCCTTGTGAAAATATTAACAAAATTTGATGATCATCTAAATTTGAATTAGAAAATTATAGGTTAACTGTTTTTGGATAAAGTTGTTACTGATCCAAATTCAAAACCTTAATGATAATCTTTAAGCCAATCAGGAGCCAAGTGATAAAGTGATTTTTGTGACATAAAGGGTCATTCAATAATTCTTTGGTGTATGTGCATTAATTAATATGATTGGCCGGATGTTTTGCCATTGTACACCACTGCCGCTGTGGCAAGTTGTTGATGGACTAGTGCTAACCCAGCAGCTGATTGGGCACTAGTCCACCAACAACTTGCCACAGCGGCAATGGTGTACAATGGCAAAACATCCAGCCAATCATATTAATTAGCACACATGCATCAAAGAATTATTGAATGACCCTTTATGTCACAAAAATCACTTTATCACTTGGCTCCTGATTGGCTTAAAGATTATCATTAAGGTTTTGAATTTGGATCAGTAACAACTTTATCCAAAAACAGTTAACATATAATTTTCTAATTCAAATTTAGATGATCACCAAATTGTTGCTAATATTTTCACAAGGGGCTGTGCAAAGCGCCTAAAATAATATGGCAATTATGGAAGCAATTTCAACACAAAGCAAACAACACATATTGAGATGAGTGTAAAACATATACACAATGGGTAAAAAGATGGGATAGTGTAGAAAATGGGAAAACAAACAGGAATAAACAAAGAGGCAACAGTATCAGATTAATACAGATTTTATTGGGGTAAAAGCTATAAAAACATATGAAAAGGTTAGTAAAAAGTCAATGAGAGAATTGGAGAAGCTGCTTAAAGACCTTGACTCTGCAATTGCAGAGATCAAAGAAATTGACTGCAAGGTCAAAGCCAGAGTGAAGTCTGCCATCCTTGAAGGGGGCAAAATAGACAAGGTGTCTGCAAAGGCCCTAATGACCAAAATACCAGACACCCCTGAGAAAACAATTGAGCGCCTACTCAACATTCAGAAGACAGTGATTGAGGGCTTTCAATTCAAGTCCTTTGCCCTCTCTGCACTGTCTGTCTGTACGGACAATCCTGAGATGTATTCACATCTCAAGCCAGCAAAGCGCACCAGGAAAGAGGATACTGAATTGCCAGCGCAATTGCTTGCGCCAAGTATGGCTAAGCCTGCCAAAGCTGCCGGCAAGGAGCAAACCTGCAAAGGTACATAAAAAATTATAATTAATAAAAATTCCAAAATACTTACCTTTTTTAGAAAACATTGATGGTGAAATCTGCCGGGTCCTGGTTCCTTTTGCCCCCACCTTCTATTCAAATTATGCCACTCACATGACCAAACAGCTCTATCTGTCCCCCCTGTCTTGCAGGAGCTTGAAGACAGGGTCCATGGGTCCTTTCCAATGTTGCAGGAGACATTGGCTGAGCTTAAACATGTCAAGGGGGCATCTGAGTGTGCAGTTACTACCTATAAGGATGCCCAATTGGTCTGCCTTGACCCAGTGGTTCTCAGTGGAGTTTACTGTGTAAACTCCATTGAGCTTGTTTGGGACGTCCTGGAGATGCTCCCATTCAAGAATGTACTGGAGATGGGCCAGGCCCATGCGCCTGCTTGCTTCTGCTTCCTGGTAGAGCATACTATCTCTTACCTCTTGGACAACTTTGGGCGCTTGGTGGCAAAACTGGCTGTTGCAGACGCAACAGTTGTAAAGAAGACAAAAATCCTCCTGGAGGACTTTGGGCTGGCCTGGAGTGCCAACAAGACGGGGGTCTTTCAAGCAATGGAGCTGACCTTTACTAAACAAAACACAAGAAGATCAGGGCAGTTTTTAATAAATTGTGCAGGTTTACTGAAGCCTTTGCTGGGCAAAGGCTTCATCTGGTGGTTTACCTGGGGTATCTCTTCTACTTCAGAATGGGCTCCAGCGTGGAGGATCTTGACAGGGTCCTCCTAGGGATTGATGAGGCCAGGATCTTCCTGGATGAGAAGAAGGTCCCCCTGGGTTACAACTTGGTTGACCACATTATCCAGGATGCCCTGGTCCTGGCTGGGATATACAGAGTTGCGGCCCCACCAGAAAAGCTGCTCCTCCATTCCCACCTCACCATCCTCCCTTTTACCAGAAGGAAAGAATACTTCAATAAGGGTGTAACCACTGTCCACAGTGTGGCAGAGGAGGTTGTGCGCCACCTCCATCACAGGGTAAGTACATACTGCTGAACCCATTATAGACTCTCTTAATTTTTTCTATATATCAATAAACATCTTATATACTCTAGATTATTTTTATTATATATAATTTTTTTAAAGTCTTATTTTAGCAAACAAGATTTGAAAAATATATCCCAGAGAAGGTCTTAATAAAAACATAATAATATATGTCAATAAAATCTACTTATAATTTGTACACTTTACATTTAACTTTTTGAATTAGATTTTTATATTTATTTGCCAAAAGTGATATAAATACATTTGGGTAATCCAGTATTAAGTGTTTGGGATACCCTTAGATACCATAATAAAAAATGATTATAAATAAATAAATTACTAACCTTCATTGATGGTCCTACTGAATGTGATTGCGGGCTTGGAAACATCTAAATAAAAAATGATAATTAATAAATCTTTAATAGTAAATTAGAGAATATAAAAAGTTGGACAAACTAAGCCTTTAATTGATTGGCTGTTTGGCAAGGCACATGGAAATGAACAAATCAGTGTGGTCATAGAATTTGGCCACAGTCTCAGCTGGGAGGGTGTGGATCCCAGCCTTCAGCAAATTAAACAGATCCTTGGTCCCAGTTGGGGTTCCTTGCTTGACAACTTGCTTGAGCCACCCAAAGACTTCCTTGATGGGGTTTAGGAAGGGCAGATAGGCAGGAAGGAAGAGAAGGCGCATATTTTCTGTGGCCAATTGCTGGGGGCCCACTGCAATGCTGGTGTCAATCATTGGGAATTCCTTAAGAATATTAGCCACCTTATGGAGACCAACATTGTCCAGCACAATTACATTGGTGAAGCCTGGGCTCGTGCGCCTCAGGTGCTCCTGGACCAATTGGAGAAATGATAGAAAGATACGGCTGTTGTGGGAGCCCAGTATCATTTGGTACAACTCAACTACCTTTGGACCAAGAAGAGCCACCATTTAATAGGCTGTAGTGCAGACGGCAGCACACCAAGCCATTCTGTCACTTGAGCCTTTGGGGACATACCCATTGCACATCAACAAGGCAAATGCTGATTTGTCAATGTAGTAGAATTTTACTGTTTCCTTGGCTTTGAGGGCAGTGTACGCCTCAGCGTATTTTTTCTGAGTCTTGATGTTGGTTGGGCTGTTTATATTATAGGGAGATACCCTGAGCTTTTTTCAGGAAAAGCACATTTCCTTGAGCATATGGTAGTAAAAGGAAATTGAGGCCTCAACCCCAAAAGTAGATTTGACCATGGCCTGTATATTTACCAGTTCAAGATGACAATATCAGGTTTATCCACTGGTGGATTCCTATTTGTGCTCCTTGGTGAGCATAGAGGAAATATGCAAGGATTTCTCTGCAGCAAAGACTCAACCCGTGTTGATGAACTTGTTGAAGGTCTTACTGGCGTACTTGGGATCTGCTCCAACAAGGGCTGTGGCCGCCTTGTAATTGCCTGATTCACATATTAGCTTAAGCAGGATGATGCGTTTAATGTCAGGGATGTGCTTCTGGGCAGGCTTAGTAGGCTCAGATGAACTGGGATCCTGATTGATGACTGGCACACAAGGCATGGGCACCTTGATATAGAACATAGCAACCTTCTTGAGTATTAGCTGTCCCTCATCAGTTTGGTAGAGCTCAGGCTCCTTGTCCTCTTCCTGGTTTCCATCACTGACATAGGGCTCATAGCTAGTGTCAAGTACAGGCTTCACCTTCTCCAGCGTGGCTGACAGGACCAACTCTTGCCAGTACACAACATCAAACACATACAAAGCAAGTTCTACCTTGTTGTTTCTAACCATTTTTGTTGTGGTAACCTTGGTGGGCTTCTGGGTCAGCTTGGGGACCCAAGGGTTGATGCTCTGCACCCTAGTAGCTTGTGCTCCTCAAACTGGCTGTGTCAGTGCAAAGTCACTATCAGATTTTCCTCTCCCGTCTCCTTCCTGAGTAGGCATTTGTGTTGCACTAACTCTGTTCTTTGACCTGCAGGGGCAACTGCAACCACGGCGCATAACAGGCTTGTTAATCTGTTGTTGTGTTTCTTCCATTTTGAGAATTTAATAAAATATTAAATAAAATTCCATTAAGTTATACACTGGTTTTTATTTTTTTCTTTTTATCTGAATATGGATATTTAATTAGAGTTTCCCCACCCAATATACTAATTATAGATTTTTTGTTTCTTAATTAGTTGTTTTTGGTTTTACAACGCCCATTTTAGAATACTCAAAAAAAATCCACCCATTTTCCTAGATTTTACTGCCAAATTCAAACAACCAACACAATATTTTAAAATTTATGTTTCAGATCTTGTGTCTTATTTTAGATACCTTGGTATCATTCATGATTACAATCCATTGCACACATTGCGTGAGTGATTTTGTTTACGTAGTGAGTTCCTATTGTGTTTTGTTTTTGGATTGAGGTTTGACTCACCTTGCTTGGGTGTATTTTGTCACCAATTCACATAGTAAACATATGTACACCAAAAGTCAACTCACACCATTTTGTTTGTGAATCAATGTATTTCAGATTGTATTTTGAATGGTTTTGCTTTGTGTGTGAGCAATTCTTTGCTGTGTTGACTCATTTCACCCATTAACACCAATAAGCCCTATCAACAAAGTGTATATTTTAACCTGATAGTTGGATTTTGCTTAAATCTGAAATCATTTTATTTAAATCTGAGGTATTTTTGGTTGTTGTCATAGTTTTTAAAGCTACTGTATCAATAAAATACTAGTTTTTCAAATAAAATAAATGGTATTTAATAGAAAAATATAATCTACATGTACTAATTTAGATGGCTAGTTTAGTGCAATTCTGGTGTATTTTGTTGTGTTTCATGCTATTTTTTTGTATAATTGCAAGTTATTTGTATTGTTTAGATAATGAATACACTTTATTGACAATTATTTCAGAGTTTCCAGATTATGTGTTGATGATAGTGATACAAAAACCTTTATTTGGGATGTAATTCAAACAACATGTCTAATGTCTACAATATATTTGATGAATTAGAAAAACACCTACAGAAGGTTGTTGAAATTGAAAGGAACATTAGGGAAATTATAACAGACCAATTAGGGAATGGGGGCAGCCACTAATACAAGCAAAGGAAGTTGCCCTAAGTAACATGAGAACAAATATTCAAGATGAACACAAGAAAAAATTACTAAATCTACAGGGAATAATTTTATCAAGTTTAAATTTCAAAGATTCAAGTTATAACTTATTTGAGTTCTGGCAGAGTGCCAGGGGAAATAATAAAAAGATTAATCTGATAAAGGGAAATTAAATATCAAATGAAATGAACAGAAATAAAAGGAATAAAGAGGAAACAATTCAAGTTGAAGGAAATGAAAATGTTGAAATGGAAACAAACTCAAACAAAGGAAATGAAGAACAAACAAGAAGCAGAAGCGCTTAAAGAATGAAGGAAACTTTTTTAAATGAAGGAACTCAAAGGGAAGAAGGAATTGTGAAAAAGCAAAGAAAGATGAAACCAAGAAAGATTATTTTAGCGAACCTGATGCTCATGAAGTTTGCTGATGGGGCGCCTGTGGCTGAAGGGGCTGCAGGGGAAAGAATGATTAAGTTCTTTTGTCTTTTACTTACCTTCTCTTTAGCAACATCAATAAATGGGGAAGAAGATGTCAAAGTGACACCATTTACACCAATCAGGGTATATGAGGGCTATCAAAAACTGATAGCCTGTGTCATTCAAAGGAACCATATGGAAATGCAAAGAATAATTCAAAGGAATATGATTAGATATTTAAAGAAGGAAGCAATGAATATTCACTATCAAGCACCCGCAGGATGTTCAACTTGGTTGAGAGAATCATATGAAGTGGGAGCAACAGTCAAATTTCAAGAAATGAATGAAATCCCATCAAATTTTCACATGAATTTTGATCAATAAATCTATGAATTTTATTGAAAGGCTCCTGTTCTCAAATATAAATATATATGAATCAAATACAAAGAATATTCAATTCAAAATAGCAAATGAATTTTTTAAATTGAAAATTTTTAATGAATTTTTCAAGTCACTATCAAATAAAGTTGGGGATGCAAAACTCATGAATAGATTAAAACCTTAATTAATTTTGTTTAATGAAGCATGTGGGGCAGACTTGAGCAGGACACCAGAGGGAACGCTTTTCAAATTTTTAAATACCAGGGACATAAACCAGCTCATATCAACTTAAAAGAAGTTTTGCCTGTTTCTTTAACTATATACTGTTGTGTTTGTCTCCTGGGGACAAAATCCAGGAGAACAAGGCAGGAAACTTTTATAACAAAGGGTTTGAATTTCAAAGCTAGCCTTGGGTTAGCCTTCAGGGAAAAATTAAGGACACATACCTTAATTTCCTGGAATACAAGAAGATAATTTCCTTTTAGCAAAAAGGAAAGGAAAACACTTGAAGAATACAAAGCCAACAAAAATGTGGATAAATTTGTCTTTATTAGGAGAAGTAATTCTACTTAAATAGTAGACAAGGGTTGATGATCACTCAATATATAGACATAGTGGCAGAGGGGGCCACATTAAGATGAGGTCATACCAGGATCAGACAAGGGAAGGTATGGTATTCCAGAATGGGTGAATATTGATGTTGATCCATTTAAGGAAGGCAAGGAATTCCTAAAATCAAAAGAAAAACCAACCAAATCTTTGCACATATCACTATTTGAAGGCCATATCAAAATAGCATTGATGATGCTATTTCCGACATCTCTCCCCTCAAGATTGAACACAGGGAGTTGATATTTGCAGAGGAATTTGGAGTGAACTTGGGCAAAAGAACGGTCAGACAATAGCAGCTTTACAGTATACTTGAGGCCCTTATTGAAAGTGGCTTTACAGGGTCTAACCTAAAGGGAGTCCAATTTGTGGGCTCTATCTCCAATGTGGTTCTGACTATAGAGGTCTAAGTACCCACTTGGAATTCTGGAAGGGGGGGCCCAAGACACATCAGAAGGAGACAGTTCTAAAGCCTTGACCTTATAGGCTGTTGAGTACGCCGTTGCTTGGATGTCAATGATGCAATTGGTCAAGTCCTTGCCATGGGTTTTGGGGTTGGAAGAAGCATCAACTTCAATCAAAGGGGGCCCCAAGATTGAGGGGTTTGTTACTTCACGCCCATATAGCATGGCAAAGAGAGATTGTCCATTTACCCAATGTCTGCTTAAATAATACATAAAGAGAGCAGCAGGGAAGAACATATCCCAATTGGCGGCATCAGAAAGGGTAAGCTTCCTCATAATGGATACAAGGGAAGAATTTTCTTTCTCTACTGTTCCATTGGTGGGCAGATTATACAGAGCAGAGAAGGACTGGTGGGTGCCCATAGCTTCTACAATAGACATGATGAGGTGCGCATTGAAATTGCTGCCATTGTCAGAAAGCAAGAATTAAGGAAATCCATGGCAATAGAAGATGTCTTGCAACAAGAAATTTGCTGTTGTCTTAGCAGTTATGTCTTTGACAGCCCTTGCTTTGACCCATTTGCTAAAATGGTCTACTGCTACCAAGATGAATCAACACCCAGACCTAGATCAAGGGAGAGGTCCAAAAGCATCAAACTCACGGTGTGGAAGGCATGCTTAAGAGGGATGAGTTTGAACTGATGTTGGGATGATCAATGACGTTGGGTTTTACAGGAGTGACAGGATTTAAGGACTTCAGGAATTAGGAGGCACATGTTCTTCCACTAGAAGGGTTTTCACACCCAGTTGTGAGTTTTCATTATACCCCCATGCCCAGTGTCAATGTGGGCTTAGAGGATAATAGCTATTCTCATGCTAGGACAAACATAGGGCAGGTAGGCATTGTTGACCTTATTGAACAGCTGCCTGTCTTGAATGATAGTATCCTTCAATAGGGACTGTAGAGCCAGATGTATCTCTTCCGTTTCAGTTGCCCAAGTATCAGGGTATCCTATTAATTTGTACAGGCAATCAGCGTTGGCAGAATGGATAGCCATTATATGCATTCTAGATAGCCCATTGTTGTTCTGGTGTTGAGCACCAGTCCTGTGTACCACAATGAAGTTTTACCCTTGTAAACATAGGGCCCAACAAGCCAGTTGACCTTCAGGTTCTTTCAGCTGTTGTAACCAACAACAGAGCCCATTTCAAAAAAAAATGTCAACATGGTCACTGTCAACTCAAAACTCAAAATCTTCTATGTTTTTTGCTAGTTGTGCTAGCTTAATTCACATTTTTTAAAGCGTTCAGGGGTGCAAATCCAGAAAACGTGACAAAATTGTGGCCATTTTGACATGTTTTAATATTAAGCTTGATAAAAATCTCAATTTAACCAGATTTTTCCTTTACATTTACTAAATAAATTAGTTTTTTTATATTTGTTTTCACAACATAAAAGTTTCAATGTTGACACTTTTTAAGCCAAACTTATTTTTAATACTAAAACTGAAACATCTACAATAAAAAACTAAGTGCACATTTAAAAATATTTTTTATTACATTAACATATAGAAAAAGGCATTGTGCATACAGTTGATTGTTGAAATGTCCATCTTATAAATATAAATGTGTCACTTATTACGGCTTTAATATATTAAGTGGATTGGTGGCTAACAGCAATCCAATCATTTAAGCGTGAGTTACTATGTAAGTTACTATAGAATTTATTATTAAAAATAATGTTGACACTAAGAAATGTTGTCTATTTGCTTGTGATTATCTGCTGGGGTGGAGTTAAGCAAATTAGAGTGGCACAATTAAGCTTAAATTAATATGCCACCTCCTATAAAAAATGTTGTAAGTGATGTTGTCATCACTTTACCCTTTTCATTACTGAAGACAACTTTCTTAACAACTTCCAATATACGCAATGGTAAAATATCATATTATCAATACCCAAATATTATTTTTTAATAAAGAAATAAAGAGCTTTGATAATTTTTTAACTTATTTTCATATGCTTTTTTAAATTTTATTATATGAACAAAAACACATAGAAACTGGTTAATATTTGCTAGTCCACTTAAATTTAATTAAGTGTACTATGAAAAAACATAGTAAATTTTTAAAAAAATGTCAACAGTGACAATGTTGTCAAAAATAATGTCTAAAATTTTTGTAATTGATAGTGAGAATTCAGCTTTTTTTACTAATTGTCACTCATAATGTTGGCGCTTTTCATTTCTCACATATAAAACTTTATGTTTTACATAATAAAATCATCTGATTTTTTGATATGTTGTATTTTTAACTTTTCTCTTTCAGAATTTTTAACTTTTAAAATAAAATCTATATATAAATATAGTACTTTTATGTGAAACTATAATAAAAGAAAAACTATACAAATATTTTTAACTTTTAAATGTCAATAAAAACCATATAAGCTTTATTTTTATTTAGTATGTTTTATAGTTATTTTGTTTTGTTTTTTAAATAAATTGCTTTATTTTAAACCCTTTTACTCATTATTTTAGGACAAGAACACCTCAAAACAACAAGAGGGTACCAAGCATTCCTCCAAGGCCCCCAAGACTCCAAAGAAAAATCCTGTCTCATCAAAGAAGACCACTCCAAAGCCCCCCCCCAAAGCCTTTCCCAAAGCCCTCTCTTGAGAAGAGCCCCACTCATCTCACTGGGGGAGAGGAAACTGATGATTTAGTTACTGACCACAGTTTCTATAACTCTGCTTCAGACAAAGAGTTTACCAGAAAAAGCAGCACCAGGCCAAGAAGTCCCCTCCAAAGGATAAGTCTCCTACAAATGAGGAGCACCAAGATTAGACCCCTTCTGCTTCCCCCACCAAACTCCCCTCCTTAAAGTTCATTGGGGGATGATTTAAAGCCCCACCCTGATTACTTCCCTGGCCTCTGCCATGCTCCTGCTGGCCCCTGGGACCCTATTGTGGCCCACAATATCTGCAATGTTGACGGCAAATTTAAGGTTCCTTCCACCTTGCCAAAATACTTCCCCATAAGGAACGTCAAAGGGGGGCCAGCCATGGTAGCAAATGGTTACATCTTCTCCTGCAATAATGCCAAATGGGGCTTCAAGAGCTGCCAGTATATCTTTGAGGACCACTCCTGCCCAGTGCAGCTCAACACTGAGTGCTGGGACTTAGTCTAAACAATTAAGGGTGAGCACACTTGCACAATGCCCAATACAACCATACCCTGTCTCCTGAAATGGTACCTTGTGCAGATCATGCCTACTTCCAAGGACCTTTCCCCCACCCAGCTGGCCGTGCTTGCCTGTAAGCACCTCTCCTCCACCAATCTGAAGAGGGTGCCAACCCACACCCAGTTGGTTAAGTTTGTTAGTGATAGGTGTCAAGCCACCAATCCCCAGGCCAAGAGTGCCATCACAATCAAAGTCCTGGTCCTTTCTGATGCCCTCAAGAAAAAAAGAATGGAGATATGTTCCTGCTCCATGGCAGTGGGCAGGAAGTGGAGGATAAGCTTATTGCCTACGCCACAACCCCAAACCTGGAGCAGTTCAACACTGCTACCACCTGGCTGTGAAACAGCACATTTGTAACCTGCCCAACCCTTTTCAAGAAGCTTTGGGTCCTGCACAGGCAATTTGATGCCCAGGTTATCCCCCTTGTTTTCTTTCTCCTTCCTGATGCCAAGACAGAGGTCTATGCCAGAGCATTCAAAATATCCAGGATGCTTTGAGCTCCCTTCCTGCTAACCAACTCTCTCCTCCCATCCACACCACAAGGGCCAATCCCTCCTCTTCTGAGAAGGATGAGTCACCCTAGCCTCAGAGCAGATAGCTCATGTGTGTTCACTTGGGCCAAATATTATTATCATGGACTTTGGGCAAGCTCAGTTCAGAGCCTTTGAGGCCACCTTCAATGGAGAAGTACAGGGCTTCTTTCTCTATTTTAGGCAGGCCCTCATCAAACACCTCAAGAGCAAGAAGGAGCTTTTTGAGAAGTATCTCAATGATGGTAAAGGGAAGTGCCACTTTGCCATCACCCAGTTTACTGCCTTGGCTTTTGTGCGCCCAGAGCATACTGGGCTTGGCTTTGAGGCCCTCCTGGAGGATTCTTACATCAAGAAGCACTCCAACTTCTTCAAAGGCTACCTGGATTACTTTGAGCGCCAATAGATGGGCAAGAAGGTGACTGCCCAGAGAGGAAAGAGCGGGGCCACAGCATCACAGAACTGCCAGAGCAACTGTCTTAAGGAAGAGATGAAGACCATGTCCAGCCTGAAAGTGAGGCACAAGCACCTGAAGATGAAGTTTGGGTTCAACCCCAAGTACAACAAATTCTTCTCTAAGCTGTAGGAGGAGCAGGCCCTGACTGTTTCTAAGTTTTGTGACCTGGCCAACCAGGTGGCCCCCAAGAAGAAAAAGGGTAATGCCCAGGACTACCAGGAGAACGTCCAGAAGGTGGTCAGGAAGAATTATAAGGTGACAGAGATCAAGAAGTACCTAGAAGATGTAGCAACTGCTCTTGCTGGTGGCTTCAATTAGCCCAGTAAACTTTGCTTTTCCTGGATCCTTTTTACTTTTACTTTTTATATTTTTTATTTTTTTGGATAGTACTAATATTTTTAGGTATAATGATAGGTTTCAGATACAGTTTCAATATAGTTTAGTAAGAAATATCTTATATTTTGTTAATTTATCTTTAAGGTATGAGATTTTTTCAGTTATGCTTATATAGAGTATAATAAATTAAAATTAGAGTTTTCTTATATTTTGTTGTTATTATGATATATAAAATATCTTTATTTTTTGTTCATTGGAATTTTAATTTTTATGGGAATAAAAAATAATTTTATAATAAAGAGTGTAATTTACATAGTAAATTGAAAAACACTTGCTTATTTCTCCTATTTTTTATTACTTATAGTAATTTTAAATTGCATTTTGAGCTCTCTGGGGTTATTTTAGTATATTAAAGTAGTTAAAAATATTTTTTTATATTAAAAATGTTCAGTGTAAAGTATGCTGTTAATTAAAAAAGTACCAACATCCAGGAGACGACATTATGTAAAACTGGGTCATCACTCTACTATAGTGTTGACCTTAAAAGTGTCAAAATTTTTAGTGTTGAAATGACCACTGTTGACATTATTAGTATTGACATGGGCGCTGTTGCCTTGTAATCACTTAAGGGAGGAGTGGTAGGTGACTACAGTAAAGTGGGTCCCGTAGATGTAGTTTCAAACTGTTTTACAGTGTGTAGCACTGCCAAGCATTCCTTTTTGGTGATGCTATAATTCTTCTCGTGTTTTTTGAGAACATGTGAAGAATATGCTACAGGTCAATCCATACCTTTGTTGTCTAGTTGGGCTAAGATTTCACCCACAGCTACTCCACTGATGTCAGTGTATAAGATGAACTCTTTATCATAATCAGGATAGACTAAGATAGGGGCTTCTTTAAGCTTGATCTTTAGAGTCTCTAATGATTGTTGTTGACTATCAATCCATTCAAAGGGAACATTCCAGAGAAGTTGAACAAGGGGTTCACTTATCTCTGCAAAGTCAAGGATAAATTGCCAGTAGTATCCTATCATGCTGAGGAATACCTGGACCTCACGTAGATTTGTGGGGGCAGCATCTTATTGATGGCTTTCACCTTTTTGTTCATGGGGCGTATCCCAGTCTGAGTGACTTCATGACCCAAGAATTCAAGCTGTTCCTTAAAAAAGGAGCATTTGGAAGGCTTAAATTTCATGCCTTCATCCCAGATCTTGAGGAAAACAGCTTTGAGGTGCTCTAAATGATCTGTGAAGATGAAACTGAACACTTTATATTGTCTAGATAAACCAGCACGCAGAAAAGCTTTAGGTCTTGCAGAATAAAGTCCATGGCTTGTTAGAATGTAGCAGGAGCATTGAAGAGCCCTTGAGGCATTCAGGTTGGTTCATAAAGACCTTCTGATGTGATAAGGGCAGATTTTTCACAATCTACAGGGGACAAGTCAACCTGAAAATATCCTGAGGCTAAATCCATGATGGAGAAGAATTTTGAACCTCCCAATTATCTAAGGGCATCATCAATTCTTGGTAGCAGGTATGAGTCCTTTTTTGTGAGAGAATTTAGGTGGCAATAGTCCATCCCAATGTGGTGGCCCCCATCCTTCTTATTAAGGATCAGCAATGGGGAGGCCCAAGGGCTCTGAGATGGAGCTAAGATTCCAGCATCCAGGAGTTGTTTTAGTTCTTTGGAAACCTGGACATCTCCCACTCTACTGTGGCAGTAAGGCTTAGCACAAAAGGGCAGAGCGTCACCTGTATTGATTTGGTGAATAGCCCCTTTTGCTAGACCATAGTCATTGAACCCAGACGCAAAGATATCATTGAACTGGTCAAGAAGCTCTAGTACATCCTTCTGCTACATAGGAGAAAGCTGCAGGAAATCAGTGGCTTTAAACAGAGAAAGCACTTGAGAGTCTTTTTCTGGCAAGTTGAAGTTGCTGAATGTCCTAAAGGGATAGATAGAGGCCACCTGTTCTGCTCCTAAGATATAATCATGTCCCACAATTTTACCTCAAGAAAACTTCATGGGTGAAGCAGTCAAATTGGCTAGCAATAGTTGTACAGGTTTCTTATGAGTTTGATCCAGAATCACAGGGCATAACTGAGGTTCTTTGCAACTTAGGGGTTCAGGAGAGTACAGCTCTAAGAACAACTTCTCAGGCAACTTGTAGGATATCTGAGAATCAATGATCACTTGATATCCAGGAGGGATAGTGACAGCTGCAGGAGCAAGTCAAGGGGCACCTTCTTCAGCAGGACAAGAAGGAAGTGGGGTGCATATATTAGAAGAGTGAGTCTTATACTTCAGCAAGAAAATTCCCGTGGGGTATTCAAGGACACAAGTCTTAAGTTGCTTGCCAGGGATGAAGGGAGGTTCTTCAAAGACTAATGGGACCTCATATCCTAAGAGTGACAGATATCCATCTTGAATATTAACAATCCCATTGTACTCTCAAAGAAATTGGGTGCCTACCAGGAGGTAGTAGCTTTTGTTTTCCAAAACGTTGGCAGGGGATGCAATGAGGAGCTTCCCAAACCTCATTGACAAAGCAGAGTAGGCGCCAATAGCTTGAGTCTGAGCCATACCTGCAGTTCTATAAGACTGAGTATAGTTAAGATCAGGAGCCAGCTTAAGTTTCTTCATCAACTTGGAGGATATGACACTGACAGGAGAGCCTGTGTCCAAAATGGACTTAATTTTAACTTTATTAATAGATAATTTATTTGGGTGGTATCTTTTACAAAGGGAGGTAAGACAGCCAGTACATCTTTTGCAGCTTTTGGTTCCTTTTCCCATTTTGCCAACATGCATTTCAAGGCAGGAATTTCCTTGTATACAGTTTGCAAGTGTAAAAATACAGTAACATTTTGGAAGAGGGCCTCAGCAAGCTCAGCAGCTTCTTCCAAGGAGTCCACCAAGATGGGGGTTGGTGAGCTTGAGCTAGATAAGGACAAGCCACCATGACCTTATCATCATCAGGAGAAGGGCAAGTATTGGTAGTGGTCTTTCATGAACAGAGCTTATAGGGGACAGACACAGCCTCCAGGACAGCCAGCATGGAGTAACCATAACCATCTGATTCATTGTAGTCAGACTCTTTGGGCTCAGAGTTGCTTGAGAGATCATGGAATAGATGGAGGATGATAGGGACAGACAAAGGGGGTGATTATTTGTCAGAGGGAGGATCAGGGGGAGACAGGGGAGATTGGTCAGAAGAGAGTGTCTCTGCCTCTAGGCAGACCTCCCTTTCCCGCCTGTTCTTTAGGGTCACATTCCTCTACATGCAGGTTGGTGCAGGTTTGCAAATGGTGTCCAATCTGACCAAAATTGTGATAACCTTGTTGCTTAAGTTGCTCATTAGAGCCAAGGGTCATAATGCAGGGGTACACAAAGTAGTGCCAGAGGTATTAGCCTTATTCTTGCGGACCACAGTTCCTCCATGTGTCAGATGCATATCTTGCAGGAGGGTCTTGATGCTCTTCATAGATGTGAGGGGTACCTTATGCTCTTTAAAGTGTAAACATAAGAGCTGATTCACTTTCAGCACATTAGAACATGCTGTGTACGCCTCCTGGGGAGTTGGCAACTGTGGTAAAATTGACTCCCTGGTGCTTGACACTATAGTAAAATGAGAATTCAGCCTTTTCCCTGACTGACAACTGGAAACCAACACTTTTTTAATTAACAGATCTTGATGTTCTGAAAACTTTTAATAAAAAAGTAAGCTATATAGCTATGGTATACTAAAGTGATCCCAGAGAGCTCAAAAATGAAATAAAATTAGTACTAATTAATAAAAAGAAGGATAAATAAGCAACTATTTTTCATTTACTATTTAATTTACATTCTTTATTATAAAAATATGTTTGATTACCATATAAATTAAAATTACAATGAAAAAAAATAAACACAATCAGTTAAATTATCCAAAATATTAAAAAATATTGATATTTATTTGATATAGTTTATATAAGCACAAATGTGAATATCTTATGTTTTACTAGTAAATTGACAAAATTAAGATATTTCACTCACTTTCAACTATAACTAGTTATCTCAAACTTACCATGTATACATAAAATAATCAGTACTATATAATTAAATCAAAAATTAGAAAATTAAAACTAAAAACTAAGTGATCAAAACTAAAAAGTAAAAATAAAAGTTAAAAAAGTTAAAAATTAAAACCATAGAAGCAAGCAAGTTTATTCCTCATCATTATTTCCACGTTTCATTTTAGCCCCTTCCAGGAGGGCAGTGACAATAAGCTCAATCTGCTGCTTAAGCTCAGAGGCCTTGTATTTGTGCTTAGCCGCACCCTGGATGGCCTTAGTGAAGAGGATGGAGCGGGTTGTAGGCTTGGTGAGGGGATGCAGTTGGGCAAGTCACACAGCTTGGAGATGGTTTTTTTTTGCTCATGCTGCAGAAGGGAGAAGAACTTATTAAACTTTGGACAAATCCCAAAGTTAGCCTTTAGATGCTTGTGATAATCTTCTAGCACCAAAGTGATCTTTAGCTCATTATTCACTGCAGCCCAGTACACATTTCAACTGGCTCTGGCCTTGCCTTGCCTCTGCGTGACAACCTTCCCAATCCACTTGGGCTCAAAGTACTCAAGGAAAGGCTTGAACTCTGGATGATTTGCTATGTAAGGATCCTTTGAGAGAACCTCAAACCCCTGTGCAGTGTGCCTTGGCTTTAAAAAGCCAAGGCACTGAATTGTGCCAGCACATATTTTCAGATGTCTGAAGTGTCCCTCCGGCTCAACTTACTAAGCTTAGCATGGGCCTGCACATTGCAAGCAACTGCTTAGCAGAAGTGGAAGTGGCACCCCTGCACCTTGCTTCTAAACAGCTACTCAAATGCATTGAACTGAGCAGGCTCAAAGTCCATAATGCACATGTGAGGCCCTAGAGCTCTGAGCCTTACCTTTTCCTCTGAGTCCAGGGTGGCCTGGTACTTGTCAGCAGCAGGAGGGTTTACGCAGGTGTGGGGGGGGGGGTCTTCTTGCCATCATTGTTGTTGGGGGGAAGGGAGTCAAATTTCTCTGCAGAGAATTGAGAACACGGGGGTGTGAATGGCCTCAGTGGCCCCAGGGAGAAGGAAAAAAGCGAGTGGAATCACCTGGATGCCAATCTGGGCATGAATCATCCAGAGATGTTTGAACATCCAGGAGCAAGTGGTGAAGGTACCATCAAATATCCAGGTTGAAGCCCTTTTCAACTCCAGCAGGTTCTGCTGAGTTGTGTAGCAGATGATACAGTCTCTGGTGCCAGGCCCATTGTCATGACAAAGGAAGCGCTCCCCACTTGGAAGCTGCTTGAGCTTGTGGGTAGCTTAAGCTCTGATAAGACGTCCAAGGCCTTGGGGGAGGGGGATTGGCAGCAATCCTCTTATTGCTGATGAATTTGATCAACTGCTCCTGTGTTGGTACCAACTTAAGATTGTTGGGCTTTAAATGCTGCAGGTCCTTTATGTCCAGATCAGATGCCCAGAGGAGAGGGGGTGGGGATTAATTGAACAAGGTACCACTTCAGCATCCAAGTGATTAGATGTTTAGGGGCTCACAAGTGTGCTCCCCCTTCTCTGAAGTTACTCACTCCCAGTCCTCAGTGTTTAGCTGGGGCCTGCAAGTCTTATCTTCACAGACAATGTGCTTGCTTTTACTTTGCCGCTTTTGGTTGTTGTGATTAAAGATGTAGTTGTCAGCAACGTAACTAGGGCTGCCCTTTACTGACATAATTGATAAGTACTGGGGGAAGCGCTCAGGAACTTTGAACTCTCTGTTCACATTAAAAATTTTGTGGATGACCAGTGGATCCCAAGCCACATGACCAGAAGCTTTGAACTTCTTGGAGTACTCCTCAGGCTCATCTTGGGGGTCAGATGAGGGAGGGGGGATGTCAGGAATTCATTTTCTGCCTTTCCTGACAACAACAAGGAAATCTTGATAGAGGCAGGGTCTGGAGATACTTATCTTAATTGGGATTAT
Organism: Entomophthora muscae; assembly: GCA_014839935.2. NCBI lineage: Eukaryota > Fungi > Entomophthoromycota > Entomophthoromycetes > Entomophthorales > Entomophthoraceae > Entomophthora > Entomophthora muscae. The sequence goes on along the minus strand of QTSX02003817.1, from coordinate 22,240 downwards.
TCTCCAGTTCCTATAAATGGTTTATTAGTTAGTAGTATTTGCTCTATATTACCTTTTGAGGATATTGCATCAAGTTTGGTGTCCACCTTTCTGGTGAAGACGGGGATTGAACCTGATCTCTCTCGCTCATTGATTGAATAACTAAACAAAGTTAATATATTGGATCCAAAGTTACATGTTACACCACTTGAGAATGCCTGCTGCAGCCAATCAGAGGCTGCAACAGGATTAGGAGCATGCAAATTTGCTTTGGTTTCAAATCCTGGTTATATTAACGTTAAACCAGGCTCTGTAGTTTATAGAAATCAATTAAACAGTTGTTTATCTTCTTCTGGCATCCAATTGCACAAACAGAAGCCCCTCAAATCTGTTGCTTCTCCAACAGCTGGGGTAAATGACACCTAGCTGTTGGAGAAGTTTCAGCAGGACCCATTGGCTATATGTTTTGAAATAACCTTTTTTAATTCAAGCCAATGCTCCCCCTGCCAAGTTTCTTTCCCCAATTTCCCCCAATATTTTTCTGATTTCCCCTTTAAACTGCAAATTGGACATCAACTGACAGCCTATATAAGGCTCCATCTTTTCAGCATTATTACTTGTTCAGTTAATAAAGTCAATTTACTTCCTAGTTGATTTATTCTTTTGCCTGCTCTCCAGTCCTGAAACCAAACACCATGATGCTACCCAAGTCATCCCAATGGGGACCATTTGGGTATAAATGATTGGTTTGGTTGCTCCTTGTCCAGTCCCTTACTGAAAGCATATCTTTTGGAACCAGAGCATATTCTGGTTCACCTCCTCCCAATTACCTGAACAAGACGTGGTGCCAAGTGGTATCAGGCGTATGGTATACCACCACTCCACTGTCACAGAATCCCCCCATCACAGAGGAACCACAGGTCATGAGGGCCAGTCCGCCCACTCCTTCCTTGTTTCATCCATTGGCTTCTGTTTTCCTTCTAAGTTATCTTGGAGCTTACTTCATGTTGGGAAGATTCAATCCCCTTTTGGGTCAATACCGTTTTATTGGAGAATTGTTCCACATGGGGATGGTCTCTGTTCCAATTGGTTCTCTAATCACAGGGTTGAATCCATCCGCAGCCATACACCTTTTGGGTGGTATGTTTCCAAGCAGATGGGTTCCTGACAGGGGAAGAGCCATCAGGAGAGGGAGGAGAAGGGTTCTTTGAGGCCTGCTTGGATGCCTTCTTTTTCTTACCAGAAGAAGAGATGGACTCCTTGGCAGCCTTTGCCTTCTTAGTACAGCGCTCCTTGGTGGGCTCAGAGTTGGCCTCTGACTTGTAAAAGGAGTGATCAGTGAGAGAGTCATCACTTTTATTTGAGGACTTGGGGGGAGACAAAGATGAGGGGGGGGAGGGGGGAGTGGGAGGAGATGGAGTGGGGGGAGAGAGAGTTGGAGACTTTGCCTTTGCAGGCTTCTTGACATGCTTGGGGGTGGAGGCAGTTTCTTGTGAGCCCTTGGAGGCTTGGCGCTTGGTAGGCTTGTTGGATTTAGATGATCTTGGCTAAAGAAAAGTTTAGTCTTGTAAAAAAAAGATTGAGAGGATATGTCAAACACAAAGAGGTAAATAAAAGCAAAAGTTAAATAAAAATTATGAAAATAAAGGTTTATTTATCAATAAAAAACATAACAAAGTAAATAGAAGCAAAGAAACCTAAAGTATAGATATAAAGGTTAAAACATAGAAAATAAGTGAATTTATGATGAAGCACCAAAGATGTTAGGTTCAGCATAACATCTTAGTTCTAAATCAATGTAAAAGTATAATTAAAAATTAAAAAAGTCTATAAAAGTTATATGGAGAGTAGCAGGAAGAGTAGTAGATTATAATTGTAAAAAAATATTATGTGGAATTTTTTATTGGGAGTTGGAAATTCAAAACATAGTGAAGTGTTGAGTTTAGCACTGTCAATCAGTTGGAAAAAGCTGAATTCCCACTGTTGAGTATTCCAGAGTTGAGAAGAAAAATCAAATTTACTATGTTTTTTACATATAAAACTTGCTTAAATTTAAAATGGGTTCAAAAGTTAACCCAAAGCAAGGCAGTTTCATATGCTCAAAAATAAAAAATACAACATGAGTTAAAAAAGTAAATGTGTAGGAAATGTGTTTATTAGTGATCAGGTTATGCTGTGAGGAGCTGGGAGTGGATTATTTACCATAGTGTTGGTTAAAATGTTAAGAAGCTCTCTATACTAATCCCCAAGTTAAAGTGTTGAGTGGATGGGTGTTGAGTGGCGCTCATAGTGCGTCACTTATTAATTTAGCCTTAATTCTAAGCCTTTGATTAGTTAAATCTAAAACCAATTGTGTGGCAAGTGGATAGAGTCAAACAGAGGGGGAGGTACAACATGCCATTTTGAAAACAACACTTCAATTTACGCCATCTTGAATTTAGTTTTGAGATTGTGTTTTTTGTGTTAGTGATTTTGAATCACAAAAAATTAAGATAAACAATAAAATAGTTAAAATTTACATATACTCTTATAATGTGGCATCTCAAATTTATGCCATCTTGATTCTGTCACTTTGAGTCAGATTAATTTTATTTTATTTTGCTAAGTTTATTTACATATGAAACCACTTAGTGTGGGGCGTGTTTATGCCATCTCAACTTTACCTCATTTTGAATCACTATTATTTATCTTTAACTAAAATAAGCTTATACCCAAACTAAAATCAAGCCTGTTGTATAGTGCCAGAAGATGATCCTATAGTATTAATCCAAGACACTTATACTAAGAACAACCTAAAAAAATGCCACTATGATAGTCCTTCTAGTGATTGTCATTTCTGGGTAAAAAACCAGTTTTGTTATATGTAATTTATAACTTTATTATACATGGATACGTTGATAAGGGTTCTCTTAATAAAATATTTTAATAGTGATTTTAATATGGAAGGGGGTGATTACAACATTTTGATTTATGTCACTTCAAATTCCACCAAGTTTCATATCACCCAATTGATTTGATGCGCACAATGGATAGGGGAAAATAAGGGGAAATTACATATGACGCCAGGCTACGCTATATCAATTCCCCCACCGCAATTCTTGCTTTCCACTTTTTAAAAGAAATTTAAAAGAATTTTAAAATACATTTTCACGCCAAAAACCATATTAATAAAAAAATGTAAGAAATTGCCTGAAACTCTCCATATATATATTGGCCTCCTCTAAACAACTGGGTACTTTTTAACTTTAGTTGTATAGGCTAGTTTTTGAGAAATTCAAGTTTTACTCTTTGGCCCAGTTGAGGTAGCTCTACCGTAAATTTGTTAATTTAATATAAAAAATGGTCAAAAACACTATGTTTTTGAGCTATGGCACCTCAATTACGTCACTTTGAAAACGCCATTTTGACTGCAAGTTTTCAGTCAAAACTCAAAGTTTTGCATACTTGTGTTACTAATAAAAATTTTATTTTTATAAATAAACAAACCTTGAAATTTTGATATTATATATTTTTAGATCTCCTCTACAATTCCATTGTAAAAATAATTACTACTTTTATATTAGAAACATTCTTATTTTTCTCTTTAAAAACAACCCCCAAATTGCTCATACTTTGATACTAATTCACTTTTAGATGCCTCCCAAGTCAACTGCCAAAGCTGCACCCAAGGCCTCAAAGGCCTCAAAGTCCAAGATCACTCCTCCTAAGGCCAAAAAGGTCAATACTACCCCAAAGAAGCAGCCTTCTAAGGCCAAAGCCCCCCAAGACCCAACTCCATCACCTGAACCAGAGAGAAACAGTCCTACCCCTCCTCACTCTCCATTTGTTTACTCCCTCTCTGAACCACAAGAGAAGTTATTCAACTTCAATTGCCATTCTGACCCCACTTCAGAGCCTGAGCCTGGTGCTCCTGCAGATGAGCAAATGAGCTCTGGGATATTAACACTGTTCACAATATATGCAATGAAAATGGCACATTTGCTGTGCCCACAGCGTATCCTGCCAGCTACCCTATAATGACCAAGAAGGGGGTGCTGGCTTTGTATACAAGGGATACAGCTTCAGCTATAATGACAAGAAGAAATTCATCTGTCAGCATCACTAAAAATGTGATAATTTTGGCTGCCTGGCTAGACTCACCACTTATGGGTTCACTAGATTTAAAGCCCTAACTACCAACCATGACTGTGCCAAGCCTTTTGACCCACTTTATCAACTTATCTGCTGGTTTCTTTGCCAGGTGATCCCAACCACCAAGGATGGAATGCCACTGAGGTTGTCAATGATGCCCTCCTTAATTTAAATGATACCCAACTTGCAACTGTTGGTGGCACCTCAAAATTACAGAGATATCTCACTGATCAGAGATATGCTCTAAGCACTGAAGGCATCAGTGCTTGCTCCATTGACCAATTGATCCTTACTGAGGAACAAAAACTATCTTGCCATGGGGAGAGATTCCTTCTTTACAACAATGGTCAACATGCCCCTGAGCGCATCATTTGCTTTGCCACAAGCCAGGATCTGCGCAACCTGTTAAAATGCAAGACCTGGCTTGCAGATGGAACTTTCTCAACCTGCCCAAAGCTCTTCAGCCAGCTTTGGAATATCCATGGGCAGGTTGGTAATCTAGTTCTTCCCCTGGTCTTTTTTTTCCTTCCCAACAAGAAGCAGGAAACATATGTCTGTGCACTCACAATTATAAAGGCCAAGTTGGATGAAATCCTCCCAACCATTAAAGAGGGGCCCAATGAGACCAGAGGGCTCAAGAAGAAGGCCCAGTCAGAGGAAGCCACCCCAACCAGGAAGCAGCCAGAAAGCCTTCCCTATCATGAATATCTGGTAGTGGATTTTGAACAGGCTCAGGCAAATGCCTTCATAAGAGTCTTCAAGAGCTCCCCTCAGGGATGCTACTTCCACTTCCGGCAGGCACTCTGCCGCTGCCTCCAAAAGTACTCTGAACTTCATGAGCTGGTCAACTCTGAAGGCACTAAAGAAGCCAAAGACGTTGTTAATTGCTTTTCTGCCCTTGCCCTTGTGAGAAAGGAGGAGACAAATGCCTTTTACGGCGCCCTCCTCTGCCATCCTTATATCCTTGCTAACCAGGCAGCCTTTGCTCCATTCATAGAGTATTTTGAAACTCAATGGGTTGGAGTGTTTCAAGGAGCACGCCACATCAGAAAAGGTGGTGAATCAATCACCTGGAACTGTTTTAAGCAGGTCAAAGATAGCCTCATCAAGACCACCTCTTCCCTTGAAGGGTGGCATAGCCAGTTTGCTACAAGGGTCAGGGTTCATAAGCCCAAATTCAATAAGATCATGGTGCATCTCAAAACCCAGTAGGCCATCTCTGCCTGCCTCTTTAAGACCGGTATGAAGACCAAGGGCAACCCCCTAAGGACCAAAGCGGTGAAAAAGTATACTGAAATCAGCAAGGTGGTCCTTGCCTACTATCCCAAGGATAACAAGCTTGAGCATTTTCAGGCCATCTCAGTTGCTCTTTCCACTAATGTTTGAGCCATTTCCCAATAAACACTTCTTTATCTTCTCTCTTATTTCCTTTGATTTTATCATTCTTTGACTTTTATTTAGTATTTGGTACAATTATATGCTTATTATAAAGTATGGATCATAGTTATAATAGATGAAAATAGTTGTTTTTGGGATTATTTTAACTTTTGGGCTTTACCCAACTATGTTTCTACTAATTGACCCCATTTTTATTGCAGATTTGAAATTCTGAGGCTTTTTTAAGCCTAGAAATGTTTTTTGAGTTTTATTTTTTGAGAATTTTTTGGGTTATTTATGGAGTTGAAAAAATCTAAATTTTGAAAACATGTTTTTCATAGTTGCAATGCTGTAACTTGAAATGGTGTTTTTACTAATAAATTGAGATAGACAAAAAACAAGTTAGTGTAATTTAAGATAGCGTTTTTTGAGATGCTGTTTTCAAAATGGTGTGTCCTACCAAGGGGGAGTCAAGTTTCTGCTTTTTATAAATTACATATGAAATCTCTTAATAAGTTGGGCTTAATTTATGTGGCACCTCTTAATCCACAAACCCAGAAATGACATAATGTAAAACAATTGGGGTATTTGATTAATGTCTATACCACTCAATCCAGTATAGTGGTGCTTGGGAGCTTAATCAACAACTATGGACACTAATAAAAAATAATAGTAAATAACAAATTTTATATAAGTGCATAAGTATTTTATTAATAAAATATGGATTTGGCTTAAAAAGTGTTGAACTGACCACTTTTTGTTTTAGAGTGTCAAACACAAGTTTTTTCATTTCCATTAGTAAATTTACTTATAAATTGCCCCTTAAATTGGCCTTTTAGCTAACTAAATTATTAAACATAGTTGAATTTGAGTAAATTTAAACTCATTTTTTGGTTTCAGACCCCTATATTACTAGTAAAAATTAGCTTAAAATCAGTTAAGCCAAAAATACTAATAGATTCACATATGCGGCACTCAACTCCCTGGTACTCGACAAAGTGTCAAGTACCAGGGTTTTGATCACCAGGGAGTCAAACTTACCACAGTTGCTGTGAGCACCATTTTGTTGTGTCTGGCTCCTGGGGACAACATCCAGAAGGATATAAAGGATAACTTTTATAACAAATGGTTTGAGGTTTGAAGCTAGACTTGGGTTAGCCTTCAGGGAAAAATTAAGGGCACATACCTTAATTTCCTGGAATACAAGAAGATAGTTTCCTTTTGGCAAAAAGTGTCAGTAATGACAATTATTTCCCCTTGAAACCCTTGCCTTAGAGCAGGATTCAAACCCTGACCCTGTAACCCTGCGGGCCACCAGCCCTAAGGACCAAAGAGCCACCCACCCATGAATTTCATTGGGACTGAGCCCCTGAAAGCTGAGGCCCCCCAGGTACCAAAATCAGAATGCCAGCATAGGCTTGAAGGTAGTGGTGCCCAAAGAGGAGCTTCTTGACTTGCCTAATGGAGGCAGGGAAAGTCCATCTGTGAACTTCATGAACTTGAAGTCCTTGCAGGTAATCAATCAAGTCCAGCTATCAGAGGAAAATGTGGACTTCAGGCCCAACCCTGTGACCACAACCCAGGAACAAGAGAATCAGGTACCCAATTTGGGGATTCTGATCAATGGGAGAGCACTCAGCCAAGGTACCATTTCACTGCTTTTGTACCCAGGTGTCCTGGCCACCTGCCCCCACATTTTCCAATATTTTGATGAAGCCCTCTTGGAAAATACTAAGTTTAGAGGCAGGATGCTATATAGAGCTATAGATTTTGTGCTCCAACCTTATTGCCATTTTTAAATAAAGGCTATGTTGATTTGGCTTGCACAGCTACTACCTTATTTTTTATTTGTCATCTACTAAGTTAGTACAAGATCCTCTGGTCCTCCTCCCTCCCCCCCAGTTCCTGTCCTCCTGGTGCTCCTGTTGGTCCCATTTATTTCACTAAGTACCCTCTAAAGCCCAATTATAAGGACTACACCCCGGAAAATATCCTTAAACTAGATCCTTTGGCCCACATTCAATCCGCAATTAGGTACAGCCGCCAGGGGCCCTGGACTATATAAACACCTAAGTTGTTCAGAGGAAAATTCAACTACCTGCCTGCCTGCCTACAACCTCAGTATGGAACCACCTGTTGCCATGGTAAGTTCCATAATGCCAGGGATTATTTGGCCAAGTAGGAAAGCTCAAAAAGCCAGGAAACCTTTAAAAAAATTCACTGATTTAACAGACTTGAATCAAACAGTTGATTGAAAACGGGCTACAGCTGCTCCAGTTTGCCAGTTGAATCTGATCCCCCCCTGTAAGTTGACGTTGAAAAATTTACATAATTTGAGGGTCACCCAATATGATCTTATTTATCAGCATGCTCATCAGAAGTTGGTCACTCAAGGGTTCTTTGCAACCTGGACTAGATAATCACTTGACAATGTGGAAGGAATAGGAGCCCAGGATCCAGGTGGTATTGCTTAGTCAAATTTTGATATATATTGAATAATTTTCACTGTTTCACCTCTTAAGAGTTGATTCCTCTCAAAATTTTACTGGATAAAAATAAAATATTCTCTGGTCTAACTTTATTTTAAAATTTATCCTGTAGTTGGGTTATTACGCTACATCCCCTACAATCTGATTCTCAGCCAGATCATCACTGGAAGATGGGGCTCTGATGTTGGCACTTTGTCATTGACTCCACCCAATGTTAATACCATGTCTGCCAATCTTGGAGTTGTTCCACCTACCTTTGAAACTAAAAATCTGGTTATCTCTCAATGTCCTGAATTTTATTCTGAAGACACTCTGATGCTTTTGTAGGCTATTTATCTTGGTCTATTTTGGTTAGGGTTAATTATTTTACTTAACCCTAGTATCTCATTTGCAAATTTCACAAAACGGTATCTGAAGCTACGTTGGTGGTTAATCATTAACTCCATGTGGATTTGGGTGGTGATTCTCCACCACTTGGAGATAGCTTCTTATTATCCAGCAATTTCTGTCACACCTGTTGTCAGGGATTCAGTCTTGGGTGGCTGGCCTGTTGTTTTCAGGGTTAACTTTGGGCCAGGTTTTTTGCGGGTAAAGCCCACCACAAGAGAGGAGCTAACTTAAAAAGGTAGGAGAAGGACTTCCCCACCCAGGACCATGGTCCAACAGATGGGATTATAGTGTCAATTACCCCTGTGAGGATGATGTACACAATCCTAAACAGCTTGCCAGTGTGGTCAGTTGGGAGGTTGGGTGAGGAATCGTGCATTGTAAAGACCCAACAATTGGGGGAGTATTCTAGCAAAATAAGGGACCAAGTTGGCAACTTGGAAGCCTGTGAGCGCTGTCACAATTGGATAGACCATCATCATCAATCAAAAGTCTTTGGCGTGCACGTTATAGCGTCCAAAATTACGGGCAAAATATGTGAGTACATAGTATATACAGGTGTATATGGCTACTAACTGGGTGGAGTGAGGTAATACCAGCGTGGGCCAGGAGTACTGCTTGGAGGAGTTGAGCTGCACCGGCTTCTTGTAGTAATACTTGCCAGGTGGTTTGTTTAATGATCCATGCTGTTGGTTATATTGGTGGCCCCCAATCCCTAGGCATGCTGTGAGGACAGCTGAGAGGATTGGGTGATTCATCTTCTGATCCTGGGGAAGGGCATACAAAGCTTAGTGTCTTGTTTAACTTCTTGTAGGTAAAGTTTTTGAATTGATTTATGTGATACTATTGAAGGGTAATTTCACTCAATGATAGCACAAACTATTATTAATTGATTTGGCTTACTTATATACTATCATCTTAGTGGGGCATGAATAGAGTAAAACATTAAACAGGGAACCCCAAACACTTAGTGTTGTCTGGAATTCCCTTTTGGGAGTGGGATGGGAATGGATTGGAAGGCAATGAATTGTTAATCTTGGCATTGCATGACTTTGGAGCTTCTTCAGGTACTTTCATGCAATCACTTTCAACTTCTGTAGTTGATGCATTAATTGTCATGCTGGGCATCTTGTAAACCCCCTCCAAATTTGGTAGGTTCCAAATTTGGGCAACAGTTCCCCTATTTTTGGGTTTGGGGAAATTGCCTTTTGGGGGTTCCCAATTGGGCAATTTCCCCATTTGGCGGGGGTGGACGGTCCCGCTGTGGGGGGTGTGCTGTCCCCCATTAGCTGGCTGGCTGTCAGGATAGGCTGGCTGGCGGGGGCTGGGTAGCTGGCAGAAGGCGAGCCGCCAGGCTTGGCGTGCGGCCTGCAGCCAGCTGGCAGCCAGGGTATAAAACCTGTTTTTCCCAAAAATCATTTTTTTAATCTCTGATTTTTTGTCCAGGTGTTTTGCAGCAGTTTCCCCAATTGGGGGAACTGCTGCAATTTTTGATTTTGCTCTTTGAGCCTGATTGCACTCAAAAGTTTATCTTGACACAAGGTGTTATCAGGAATATTTCTGACAGGCATAGGCTTGGGGGTCACAGGCAGTTCCATGTGGAGTTCTTAAGCAGAAAGAAAGTTGAACTTCCCTCTAAACAATTTGGGTGTTGAAAATATCCACAGGCCTTGACAGTTGTATCTAACTGTGGATTATATAAGGGCCAAAGGATCTAGTTCAAGTATCTTTTCCAGGGTGTAGTCCTTATATTCAGGTTTCAAGGGGTATTTTGTGAAGTAGATGGGGCCAAAGGGAACACCTGGGGGACAGGAATCTGCAGGTAGAGGGACAGGAGGGCTGGGAGATCTTGTAATGATTTGATAGATGGCAAATACAAAATAAGGCAGCAGCTGTGTAAGCCAAAATAACATAACCTTTATTCAAAAATGGCAATAAGTTTGGAGCACGGTGTCCTTTGGTCTATATAGCATCTTGCCTCAAAACTTAGCATTTTCCATAAGGGCTTCATCAAAATATCAGGAAAAAGCAGGCGGGTAGCCAGGAGGCCCAGGTGCAGGAGCAGCTAAAATGGCACCTTGGCTGGGTGTTCTCACATTGGTTGGAATGTCCAAATCAGTCACTTGATTTTCTTGGTTTTGGGCTGTGGTCACAGGATTGGGCCTAAAGCCGGTGTTTTCCTTTGGCAACTGAATTTGATTGGTTACCCAAGAGGACTTCAAGTTCATGAAGTTCACAGAGGAAATTTCTCTGCCTTCATTAGGCAAATTTAGAAGCTCCTCCTCAGGCACCACCATGGTCAATCCTGCGCTGGTATTCTGACTTTGGGAATTAGCAGGAGCTTCAGCTTGCGGAGGCTCAGTCCCAAGAAAACGCAGGCAGGTGGTCCCTTGGTCCATAGGGCTGGCAGCTTGCAGGAATTCAAGGTCAGGGTTTGAATCCCATTCTTGGGCCTGGGTTTCCAGGGGGGAAAATTGCCAATCCTGACACCTGTGACTCCTAAGCCAATGCCTGCTTCCTTACCTGACCTCCCAGTCAACCACACTGACAAGCTGTTTGGGATTGTGTACATCACCTTCACAGGTGTGGGTGAAGGGAGGCAGCCTGAGGGTAGGGGGGTGGGGTGGGTGCTGGGGCCAATATTCAAACCCATTTGGGGGGGGGGGGGGGGATTTTTGGGTGGTGTGGGGTGGGGGGGGGGGGGGGGATTTTTTTGGGGTTTCACTCTTCTCCTTACTTTTTTTCGGGGGGTGGGGGGGCCTTGTTTTTTCTTTTTTCCCGGGCTCCCCTGGGGGGGTTTCTCTAGGCTCCCGGCCCTCGTGGATTGAAGCTATAATCCTGGCTGCTGGCCTGTGGTCATGGGTGAGAAAATCAATTTCATGCCTTATTAATTTAGCACCAATCTGTTGGTGGGCTCTGCCTGCAAAAAATGCTGCCTGTGTGATCCCTTTAAAACAACAGGCTGGCCACCCAAACTTGAATCCCTGAAATTGATTTCTTTTCTCAGCAATAATTGATAGTTTCAAAGAAGTTGGCATCCCAGAGTTTGCTGATAGAAAACTGCTAGATGGGGTATTTGGCTTGTATGAAATCAAACTAGAGGAGCTATACAATGCTGTGTCTATTTCACTGCTTAATATTTTAGTAAACTCATCTTCTTCTGGAGCAAGCACAGGCAAGTTGCTAGGTGTGTTGCTAACCATGATATCAGATTTTCCCCTTTGGACTTTCCCAATTCTCTGTTCAGGAACATCAGTATAAAAAACTAATGGCTTTTTATTCCCCTTTATGGAAATTTACCATGCTGAGAAAGGTTGTGAACCTTTTTCAGTAATGTCTAGTTTAGTAGGGGAAATGTTGTAAGGTCAATTGCTTAAACTAGCCTTTACTATAACAGACATTGATCCTTTAAGCTCGGAGGAGTGAGTAGTGAGTGAGAGAGCAATAGCACTCTTGCTCTAGATGAAAGATAGTTTGACTGATCAACTAAGTTGCATCTCCAAGCCATATTAACTTAAAATTGTCTGATCTAAATGTTAATAGTGGGCAAAGCCTGTAGAGGGATCCGGCTGTGAAGCAGAGGATCCTGGCATTCAGCGGCTGTTATCAATATCCCAAATTTATACAACTTACCTACTTGATATTAAATAAAGAATTGATTATTAAATTTCATTGTATTTATTATACTCACTAAGTTAGACAATCTCACCTTATTCTTTAGTAAACTAGTAAGTTGTAATACAAGTTAAGCAAGATAACCACACAACACACATCCATACTCAGATTTAAACCACTCCCGTAGGGGAGCCCCTTGGGTATAAGTAGGTCATATGACTACTTCTGCTACAGGCCAACTGAGCCAGCATATTCTTAGGGACTAGAGCTGATTCTAGTTCCCCCTCACCACATAATCTTGACTATTCCTGGTGCTGTGTCATTCCAGGTGTATGATATACAGCCTCTCCTCTCTCCAAAAATCTGCCCTTGAAGTGACGTAACTGTGCTATTTTAGCAGAGTTACAAAGGGGAAAATGATTGGAGGCTATATAGATATTCTTTATTGAGAGATAGCTGTTATATAGATGATGTGAATCTGTATATTGGGAACATGACTATGGTGATCACTCAATTGGATGATTAAGGGGGTGGCCTGATCCTGGTAGATGAGTCAAGCGCTAAAATAAGGTATCCACTGTATGGGGATTGCTATCTGGTCATGTTACTAGGTTTGGAAATTTGAGTCAACTTCTGCATTTGGCTTTGTATCACTGGGAAGCCAGATTGCATGATTACAAACCTGTTTAGTCAGAACCTTGCCAGGAGGTGACCCTGTTGTTTTGACAGAAGGATAAACCTAAATCCTATCAGGTGGTTCCCAAGTTCCAAACTCCCACTGTCTTCCATCCCTTGGACTCTGCCTTCTTTTTGAGCTACCTAGGAGTGTATTTCTTCCTGGGTCAATTCAATCCTCTTTTGGGCCTGTACCACTTATCAGGCAAGCTATTCCATATGGGAATGGCATCCCTTTCAGTGAGATCACTGATAACTGAACTCAATCCTTCTGAAACCAATCATTGTCTTGGTGGGATGTTCCCAAGTGGGTGGGTGCCTGACACTGGCTTTAAACTCCTCTCATTTGTCAATATGGTTGTCTGTTTTAGAGCCAACCCAAGTGACAAACTTGCTAGCTGCAGCCTTTTAGAAGTACTTGCTGTCTTCCTGGACCCATTTCTTATGATGGATGTGGCTGGTGTGCTTGTGGATGCAGAGTAGTCAATCTAGTTGATGATGTTTTCTTTATCTTTGCCAAAGAAAATGCTGATATCAATTTACTTATTGTTGGATGTTTTGCTTGTGGCAGGCAGTGTCTTGTTTGGTAGGGGTTGAAGGGAGCAACTTTACTGAATACTTTTGGTGTATGCTTCGGGCATGACTAGCCCTTCAAATATAGTGCATCCACTGGAACATCTTTGTCAAAATTATGAGTGCTTAAGTATGTTTTCCATTTGTCTTGAGATATAGCTTGGTTTAATACTTGGGCAAGATTGGGCAGATTATTTTCATTCATCTTGTGTTCTAATAATGTGGTCAAAAACTTTAGCTGATACCAGTGATGAGGGGCAACTTTGGAAAAGCTTTAAAGAGTGGCTTTAAGAAAGAAGAATTTATTGAAACAATAGTTTAGGATTTATATCTAAATAGATTGTGGTGAGGACACAAGTTGGATCATTGGATTAGATATCAGATGGATGACTTGGATCAGGAATGAGCTATAGATGGACAATTCAATGTTAAATTGATTCAATTCCAGAATGGGCAAGGCATTGAGAAGTCAGTTTGGTGCCAAATTGGGAAATGTATGGATGTTAAACTAGGTTGATAATAATTGAAATAGTTAAACATCCAAACCCTTGACACTATCTCTCCCACTCTTACTTGATCCTCTTACCTTAGCAGGATCAAGTCCTAATATAATTAGCTTGAAAGCCAAATCTATATCTCAATAAAATTATTCTTCTCCCATCTATTTCATGCCTCCCCTCTGTAGGTCACCTTTTTATTATCACTATGATTTAAGGTCAAGTGAGGCCATAACATTATATCTGTTGGGGGTGACTTCATGGACACCCCCTGAGTGTTGTAATATATGTTGGCAATTAATTTATCTAACTTGGATACAAATATATAGTAGATATTATTGTATTGTTATTCATAATAGATTACCCTTGGATTCATCTCTGCTTTTCTCACTGGATGCTAAGCAAGTGGTACTGTCTTCCAGAGGGATGTAGAGCCAAGCCACCTCAGAATTTTTCAAGCAAAAGTTGGTTTCCCTATGGCTAGGGAAACCAAGAATTTTGTCTTTGTTGCGCTTTTTGCATTAAAGCGCCACAATTATCTGCAGTTATAGACACAGAGCATTTTCTTGAATATAGTCATATGTGAGAATATGAGTATTATTGTATCAGAAGAGCCAGGATTGAATGGAAACATGATTATTGCCCAGAAATGGCTTCTGATCACACAGAAGACTTAAAGATTAAGATAAAGGTCAACCAGAATAAAGATAGATCAAAGATGGTTCAAAGATGATTTTATTGTAATTGATTAATTATTCTTATACCTTCTGCAAGGTTAATCTCTGTGCTGCTAGCAATGTCTTCTAGGGCATTCTAACACGCCCCTTATTTGGGTAATTATTAATCTAGATTTGGTGCTTATTACACGTCAACTAATAGAATATCTTAATCTTTGCCCAGCACAGGTGATCTTGCTGGCATGAAATAATTTAGTTACTTCAGGATCACTTTCTACTTTCCTGACATAACCTAATCTTAATGCTTATTAATGTGATTAATATGATAATTCAAGATTATGAGGAATCAAACCCAGCGCCTTGGCACTCAATGTAAAAGTAAGGTGGTGCATGTATCTTTTCCAAAGTGGTGTGGTGGCAAATCATGTATCATTAAGTGCCGCAGCGGTGCATATCATTGGCTGATTTAAGGTTCAGGTCAGCAGAATACTGCTGATCTAATATGCATATGATTTATACCACCAATTTATGTTAATTGGCAGCAGTAATTCCTATCTGAAAGCTTTGTCATAATTAGCATAATAGATTTTTATACAGCTAATTTATGGGTTTGGCTGCAGAAACCCCAATCTGTGAGCTCCATCATAATTGGCATCATTTCTTGGTCAAAATTCCCAGCAGTTTTGAATCTGATTTTGCTATCCAAAAGAAGGCAAAAGTTATATTCTAGTTGAAAATGGATCTGCTATAACCCTATTTCTGGTTTAGATTGCTTTTATTGCTATTATAAAACTATGGTGCAGTAGTAATACAGTAGTTTTAAAAGCTATGGCAACAACCAAAAAATACCTCAGATTTAAACAAAATTATTTCAGATTTGAACAAAATCCAAGTTGCGTGAGATTCAGGATTCAATTAATTCAAATATTTTTGGTTAATAAATGAAATGTCAAACATAAACCAAAATTTCACTAGCCCATTATACAAAATTATATCAAACATCAAGCGGTGTAGTTCAAACCACAAACAAAATGAACTGACGCAACAAGTGAGATAGATAGATGCTGTTCCAGAGTATATTATAATCTAATCAGGAGTCATATGAGGCACCATCAGAAGGACTAAAATGAAACAAAACTTGAGTAATCTAGAAGCGAGATTCCACAAGCACAAAACAAAATGAAGTCACACAAGATGTGTAGTATGAGCAGCCTAAAATAGAAAACCATCAATTTAACAGCCAATCAACAGCTATTCAATTTAGGGACAGAGGGATTTTATTCATTTTCATGGATCCTTATTTTTATGAAATGGTTTTGAGAACCTTCCAAATGTGGACTCAAGATTACAATAAAAATAAGCCATTAAATCTTAAAATTTCTAATTTTAGTGATTTTATCCTAGGTTTTGTTTTCAAGATGGTTTTCAACAGCAACATCTTCAACAGTGCCAGCAGCCAAGCCAGCTTCAATGGAGGCAAGGCTCAGAACGTGAAGGCACCTGTTTACACCCAAGCCTTTGAGGCAGGTAATGAGGAAGCTGACCTGTTACTGACCCCTGACCCATATGGCTTTGACTTGTTCAGTAGTCACTTAGTGTCTAGCTCTGCCCTTGCTCCCACACCCACCCCTGCACAAGCTGCCCATCAACCAACCAATCAGGATGGCAACCTTGATTTGGAACAACTTCCTGACACCTGCCAACCTGCCCCCCCCTCAGCCAATCAGGCTTCAGCTCCCCCAGCCCAGCGCCCCAAGCAACAAATCATCACTGCCCAAATTCTCAAAGAAATTGTGGCACTGAACCTGCAGGGTCTGTTCTGGGATCAGATTGCTGACAAATTGCAATTTACCCAGGCTACTGTCATGCAGGAATTCAACAACCTGATGAATAAGGAGAATCTGATTGGGACAGCCAAGAAGCACAAGAAGGCCCCCGAGTCCCAAATCAATGAGGTGTACCCAATCATGCTTGATCTCCTCCAGCGGGATCCCAAGCTTCCCTTGACCCAGGTCCGGAAGCAACTTGCGCACCATGGCATTTGGGTGCCTGAGCGCATGGTGCAGCTCTGAATGTATAGAAAGGTGGCTTGCATATGGGTTCTTACCAATTTTGCTGGTGACCAATTGGATGGCACTGAGGATTCCCTGTATGATCTTGACATCAAATCAACCCTGGTCTAATGCTTGACAAGTCTACCAGATGATATCATGTTTATCTTCTACTATAAGCTATCAATAGCTTTTGACAATTTTGGTGAGCAAGGAAAAGCTGCCACCAAGAATAGAAGGAAGAAGGTAAAGAAGGGAATGTTCATTGGTGCATTTCTGGCTGTTTCAGCCAAGGGTTTTGTCTATTATCAAACAAATCCAGATTTTACCAATGGCTACTTGTACAGCCACATCCTCGGTGGATTACTCAACTCCTGGAATGGCTCAAATTCCAAGCACTGGGTTTCCTTGAGCCACCAGATAGTGGCTAGCTCCACCACCCTTGAGGCCATCAAGCAATGCATGGACACCAGGCTTCAGTCTACCCTGCAAGCCATGCAGACATCCATCTGGGTGATGTTGTCTTCTTTAACATCAGATCCACATTACAGGAGTGCCGCCCTCAGGCTTTCAATGACCTCTATCTTGGGGTCCTTGACCATAATTCTCTCTTTGGTCACCAAATGGTGGCTGGCTTGTTTGTGCAAGTTGTCTTTCACGTGAAAATGGGCAACCAATCACATAAGGATAAGCGCCTCCCACCCTGTGCCACAGCCACCTACCAGCCTTTCCAGCCAATGACAGACAAGGAACATAATAAGTGTCATATGGCGGCCATCACGCGCAATCCTTCTACCCCTACCCCTGCCACCAACACCCCTCACCCGCAAGCCCAACCCACCCAATCCCAGACCCCCCAGGCCATCACTGCCTCTACGTCTTTCTTGCTGTGCTATTCTGCCTACTAGGTATCACTCTTCCCCGCCCCAATAAAACCCCTGTTGCCAAACAATTTCTATTTATATTATCTTTATTTTGAATTTCAAATTGTTCATGTTCTCTTTGTTTATAGTTGGTTTTATTCTTTATGTTCAGCTTATTTCTAGAACATCATATATTTACTATGCCGTGTATCTAGATCCAGAACATAGTTATTTTTAGTACCCAAACACAGCCCCTTGTGAAAATATTAACAAAAAATGTGGTGATCAGCTAAATTTGAATTAGAAAATTATAGGTTAACTGTTTTTAGATAAAGTTGTTACTGATCTGAATTCAAACCCTTAATGATAAACTTTAAGCCAATCAGGAGCCTAGTGATAAAGTGATTGGTGTGACATAAAGGGACATTCAATAATTCTTTGGTGTATGTGCAATAATTAATATGATTGGCTGGATGTTTTGCCATTGTACACCATTGTTGCTGTGGCAAGTTGTTGATGGACTAGTGCTAACCCAGCAGCTGATTAGGCACTATTCCATCAACAACTTGCCACAGCAGCAATGGCGTACAATGAAAAAGCAACCAGCCAATCATATTAATTAGTGCACATACACCAAAGAATTATTGAATGACCCTTTATGTCACAACAATCACTTTATCACTAGGCTCCTGATTGGCTTAAAGTTTATCATTAAGGGTTTGAATTCAGATCAGTAACAACTTTATCTAAAAACAGTTAACCTATAATTTTCTAATTCAAATTTAGCTGATCACCACATTTTTGTTAATATTTTCACAAGGGGCTGTGCAAAGCGCCAAAAATAATATGGTAATTAAGGAAACAATGCCAACACAAAGCAAACAACACATATTGAGATGAGCGTAAAACATATATACAATGGGTAAAAAGATGGGATAGTGTAATGTTTCAACTGAACCAATGAGAGTTCAGTATTTGAATTGGGATAGACAACAGTCCAATAGAAAGGACAAGAATGAATAGAATAAGGTATTGTTTATTGTAGAATGTTGTGATTAATATACCATATGGGGAAAGCCACAAGGCCACAATGGGGTGGCTTAGAGGGGTGTTCCATGTAAGGTTTGAAGCCAAGGAATAACTTGTACAGAGATCAGCAGGTTGAATTGGTAGTGCTCCTAATTAGGAGAAAGTGCCCGCAATTTGATATTACCATCAGATTGGTTCATATTGTTAGATACGTCAAGGGGTGACTCATTGAGTGCCCCCTGTATATTGTAAGATATGTTAGCAGGCAAGTCTGGAAACTTGGTTGCAACACCCCCCTTGCCCCCTGCTTGTTGTCAGACACTAGGATTGGAGTCTGCAGAAGATCTGGGAAGGTCCGCACAAACAACCTTTGTGTGGGGATGGCACAGCAGGGGCAGAAGCAATTGTGGTGGAGCTTCTTGGTGTTTCCTTGGGCATCTTCAAGTTGATAGGTGTGATTTTCATAGACCGCAGCTATCTGAAGGGCCCTAGGTGGTTGGGTTCTAACTTGGCAGAATTGGGGTTGAGGTGTAGATGGGGTCACCTATGGCATATCTTGCCTCAAGGTGCTTTGTCCCCCCTTCAATTTGTTTGTGTTTGATTTCTTGGGCTTTGGCACGCCATTGGTTCAGGGATGGAGTTGTCAACAGGGGGGCTTTCCAGGAACTTTAGACCATAAATTTCCCTGTTTCACTCCCATCAGACTGTCTAGTGTCCCAAAGGCCAAGGTGCTGGGGCTGAACCCCGTGCCCCTGTTGATTACTTGCTCAAATGATGAGTAGAGCGGTGGGCAGGTGTTCAGTCTACATGGTGTTGGGGTGCTCCTGTGAGAGCTTGGCAATCAGTTGGACCAGTGAGCCATTTAGCTGTTTCATACGTCCATTGGCTTGAGGATAGTAGGGGGTTGTAACAATATGTAAGAGTGTGTCTTGGCACAGTACGCCTTCATGACATGCCCAACTAGTTTGGGACCGCCATCTGTGATGAGGCGTTTGGGTTGCCCAAAGTGGGTCACAATTTCCTTGCCAATGAAGCGGGTGATGGTGGTGGCGATGTAGTTAGTTGTCACCCAGGCCACTGACCAACAAGTGAAGTAGTCAATGGCAGTTATGATGTATTTCTTCTCTAGTCTGTCTTCAGGGAGGGGTCCAACAATGTCAAGGGCCCACTGTTTGAAAGGTCTCCATGGCTTTGATGGGCAGGACAGACCTTGGGGGTGCAGGTTTGGATGTATTTTTTTTGCACAGCACATACATTTTGAGGAGATCCAAGATGTCTTGATGCATACGCGGCCACCAAACCTTTTGTTTCATGATCTCAAAGAGGTTACATCCTCTGGTGTGACCCAGGGTTTGGTGGTAATGCAATATTGTGTCACCTTGTTGTGTGGTGGGAATGTAAGGCGTCTTCTCACCTATCTCCAACCGGCGGCAGACGTTACCAGCATTGGTGGTGAACTTGCCTTTTGTTGTCCTTCAGCTTGGAGATGGTTACTGAGTTAAGACCTTCATAACAATTTGCCTCAGGACGGAGGTAAAGCATGGGCCAGTCTGAGTCTAAGCCGTCATCTCCTGTGATAGACACTACGTAGAGGTGTGAGAGGGCGTCAGCTGTGACAAGTTCCTTCCCAGGCTTGTACTTGATATGCAACTGGTAGGGGGATAGATGCTCAACCCAGCCTTTCTGGCGGCGTGTCAAGTGGGACTGTGTGTTGAAGTACTGGAGTGACTTGTGGTCTGTCAGGACATCAGGGTGGAAAGGTAGCCCCTTCTAGGTAACAGCGCCATTTCTCAATGCAGTGCACAATTGCCACTAACTCTTTATCATGTATGGGATAGTGTTGCTCTGAGTCAGTGAGCTTCCTGGACTCATATTCCACGGGGAGGAAGACGCCATTGTCTGTTTCTATCCTTAGCACGCCCCCTATGGCCCTATCAGAGGCATTGGTCTCAAGTTCGTACTAACGGTTTTGATTGGGAAACTGCAGTACAGGTGCTGTTGTAAGTCTCTGCTTCAGCGTCTTGAAGGCTTGATCTCTGGCAGGGGTCCAATGGAAGCGCTGTTTGGTGTTGAGGATCTTGGTGAGCAGTGCAATTAGTTCCCCACAATTGGGAATGAACTTGCGCATGTAAGCAACCATGCCTAATAATGTACACACCTGGCCCACATCAGTGAGAGGCAGCATGCTGGTGATTGTCTTGATTTTGGCAGGGCTGGGCTTTATCCCTTGGGCAGAGATGGTGTGCCCAAGGAACAGCAGCTCCAACTTGAGGAACTTGCATTTGGAGGGTTTAGCTTTTAGCTAATTTTTCCAAAGGGTGTTGAGGACAGCACAGAGGTTTTGGAGGTGTGTGGTTTGATCTTGACTGAAAACAATAATGTTGTCAAGGTACACAACCACACATTTCCCAATCAGTTCTTCAAATGCTTTGTTCATTGACATGGCAAAGGTCGAAGGGGTGTTAGACATTCCAAAGTTCATGACTCAACACTCAAACAACCTGTAGCATGTGCAGAAGGCAGTTTTTGCTTCATCCCGTGATGCAATGCGGACCTGGTTGTACCCTGTGGTGAGATCAATCTTGCTAAAGACCTTTGCACCTGCAAGTGTGTCAAACAGGTTGTCAATCAATGGCAGGGGGTACTTATTATTAACAGTCACCTCATTTAAGGCGCGGTAATCTGTGACCAGGCAAAGGGACCTGTCCTTCTTGGCTACAAAGAAGACAGCTGCCCCGTATGGAGAGAGCAAGGGGAAAATGAAGCCCTTGTCAAGCGCGTCCACAAGGTGCTGGCAGAGGGTCTCATCTTCTTTTGGTGTAAGACAATATAAGGGGTGTGATTTAGGTAACAACCCTTGGAGTTGTAAAGCATGCTGGATCTCTTGAGGAGGAGGTAGTTGGTCCAGTGTTTTGCTGAAGACGTCCTTGTACTCCTCAAGGAGTGTTGCAAGCGCTGGTGGGGGCAAGGTGGTCAAGGGAGGAGCCGCAGATGGTTCAGTGCAGATAAATTTGACTGAGCATTGGTTAAAGTCTAGTTTTCCCCCCTTGAAGTTGTACGAGCCTGTCTCTGTTATTCTAACAAACACAGTATTGTGGAGTAGCTTGCTCATTTTGACAGGATAGATCTGGAAGCCCACCCCATTTCTATTGAGGGTGATAACAGATGTATCCCAGTCAATGTACTGTAAATTCAGAACCCAAACGTAAAAATGCAGGATTTTCAAATCCTTGGTCCAAATTTCAAATGACTTTTGCAGGCAACTCAGCTGAGTGAAAATTAAAATTTTTTAATAAAACCAAACATTTAATTTGACTTTTTTTGATTTATTTAAATTGGCAAATTTTGAATCTCTTAAGCAGATAACTCAACTAACAAAATGCAAAACACAGCAAACAAATACAGGATACATGAATCAGAAATGTGGGATTCCAATGTAAAGTTTGAAATTTCCTATATTTCAAATGAATCATAGACATCACGGAAAACTTAATGAATCTGAAATTGTGGGATTGTAAAACAAGAACCAAGTTTCAAATCATAATTGTAAGGAATTTGAAATAAATATAATTTATGGGTGTCTAAAAAAGGATGCTAAAGGATCTAGAGGGCAACTGTGGTAAGTTTGACTCCCTGGTAATTGACTCCTTAAACTCAACTCCCTGGTAGTTGACACTATAATAAAGTGAGAATTCAGCTTTTGCCCTGATTGACAACTAGAAATTGACACTTTTTATTAACAGATCTTAATGTACTAAAAACTTTTAATATAAAAAATAAGCCTTACAGCTATGGTATACTAAAGTGACCCCAGAAAGCTCAAAAATGCAATAAAACAGTACTCTTAATTAATAAAAATAAGGAGAAATAAGCAATTATTTTTCATTTTACTATGTA